>SNQJ01S0036468.1:38686-65354 GCA_010110895.2 Picea sitchensis
ATCCTAATTACGTGATCTTTAAGATTTCACTTTTCTCACTCTAAAAGATTTAATGTAAATTTTAAATAAAAGGTGGATCAAGTTTTCTAATGTTTGAAAACTTGGTGGGCTCATTTTTTAAGTACATTATGCTCATAGCTCAAGATAGATTGAGCATACGGATCTTTCTTTTTAAAAGCCATATAATAATATTTCATTCATCAATCATATAAATTAATGGAATAATTAAAATAAAACCTACATACGTGAGCTTCCATGGGAGGAGTATTATATTGGGTAAGTGCGTCCTCTACTTCCACGAAAGGGTATTTTGACCCCTTTTAAATAAAATTAAAATGATTATTTTAAATTAATAGTTGTGATCATTTTAAATTAAAATTGGTTTATTTTTAAAATGATTATTTTAAATTAATAGTTGTGATCCTTTTAAATTAAAACTGCTTTATTTTTAATACTATTTAGGCATAAAAGATTGAGAGGGTTGAACTAAGGTAGTGTGGTGAGAAGGGTGAAGGTGGAGAAGAACAAAGTTCAAAACAACTAAATGATTAATATTAAAAATAAAATAAATATTTTTTATTTTTAATAAAATTTAAATTATTAATTTTTCATCAATTATGTTATAAACTATTAAAAATGTGAAATACTGAAAGTTTTTTAAATAATAATAAAATTAAAAAGTAGATTTCATAATTAAGTTATAAATTAATTAATAAATTTACTTTATGGTAACAACTCAATAAATAATAATAAAATTAAAAAGTAAATTTCATAACCCAATCATAAATAAACTAATAATAAATTTACTCTATGGTAACAACTAAAAAACTTTATAAATTGATCATGTAATTAAACAACAAAATTAAATTTGATCTAACCAATGTGTCATAACCAAGTCATAAATAAATAAAAACTAATAATAAAAATACTCTATGGTAATAATTCAAAAATTCATTAATCTAACATGTAATTAGAAAACAAAATTAAATTTTACCGAATCAATGTGAAAGAGCTATAAAACTATCAAGATGAGTTATATAATATTAGAACTAAAAATTTACTAAAAACTTGAACCAATGTGAAAGAGCTATAAAACCATCAAAGTAAGTTATATAATGTTTAGGACTAAAAACCTTTGCCAACTATAATATTCAACCAATTATATAGGGAATCAAGAAATGTACATCCATAGTTACACAAATACTTAATAAAACACATTACTCAAAAACTAATGATATTGAACCAATGTGAAAGAGTTATAAAACTATCAAAGTAAGTTATATAATGTTTAGGACTAAAAACCTTTGTCAATTATAATATTCAACCAATTATATAGGGAATCAAGAAATGTACATTTATAGTTACACAAATACCTAATAAAACATATTATTCAAAAACTAATGATACTACTAACTTATATTCTATAGAATCTATGTTACAACCAAGTACAATTTGTGCTCAACCTTCTTTTTTTAGTTAAGAAGTACCTTCCAAGATAACTTGAATCCAATATATAAATAATGTGAGATGGGCACCATGAATTGGTGTGTCTCTGGAAGGTGAAAAATTAATAATCATATACTAGAGAATTACTAAGGCTTGAAAATATAAAGCAAAAGAAGTTGGTAGAAAAATTACAAAAAAGTAAAGGAAAATGGGAATGGATAGGTTTTTTTGAGTAATGTGGTACAAGAGAGACATTACTCCCTCACTCAATTTGTGGTTTGAATTTTAAAGGCTGTGCTAGAGAGAAACCTTGGCTTAGTGCAAGTTCATCATTCACGTTATCAACCTTGACTCAACCTCTAAGAAAATAAATCCAACCTTGACTCAACATCTAAGAAAATAAATCCAACCTTGACTCAACATCTAAGAAAATAAATCCATGTGACAAAAGAAATAATCATTATATTGCCCATCAAGTTTAGGTAAGGTGTAGGCTTTCGTTTGGATGTTGTTACTCGATGTATAAAAGGAAGTGTACAAAATTGGTCTTCTATTGGAGTACTCCAAAAATGGATATAATTTTACAAATGCCACCTCACCTAAATTTATATAGAAAAAAAAGTGTTTTAGAAATGCCACCCCACCTAAGTCCATACCGAAACAAATTGTACATTATCTTGTACATCATGACTAAGTAAGGTGTAGTCCTTTAGTTTGGACTTTGTCGCTTGATGTATGGAGTAAAGTGCACAAAGTCCATAAACCTTGTGTCAGATAACTCTATTATGTTTTAAAAAAATATGAAGTTATGGATATGGTTAAGAAATTCACATGGTTTTGTCTTCATAGCCTACACGAGAAGCTATGTATTCTAAGTCTTCATGATTTGATATGGCAAGCTTGATACTATCTAAACAATGAGGTGACCCTTCATCACATACTTTAGTGTGGGAAAGAATGGGCGTCTTCAAACGTTGAGATTGTGTTAAAAGTGGAATATCTTCCTTCTATCATATGTATCGAACACATTGGCCCTCAACTTTTTCAATTTCATCACAAAGTGTCACATCTTTAGTATTGAAAAATTCGAAAGTTCAAAGTTTTGATAGGTTGGATAATGTCATCACTCATTTCATGGAAATGACTCTCTTGGTTGATTTGGGTTACAATTCATCACCAAACATATGAAAAGGTACAATTTCAAAATATGATGCAATAATATCAAATATTTCATGTAAATGTGAGAGAAGAGTTTGTGTGTTAGTTTTTTTATTCTAAAAGTGTTTATATTATGTTTGGAGTGTTTCATGAACTTTGGGGTACATGATGTATGTTCAGTCTTTGGTTGGTCCAAGATCGATTGACACATTGGAGATGACTTGTGATGGATTTGCATAGTGAGGATAGCTTACTTAGTGATTACTTAACCTCAATTAGGTGCTAGATTGATATTCTTCCCTTAGGCATCATAGTTCTCTTGATATATTGGAGGACACCCTTCATTATGGCCACATGAAGAGTTCACTCGCTTGGAGAGTGCCCTACTTGGGAGGAGGAATGTTGTGCATCTTGGAGGAGGGAATCCAACCCTTTAGCATGGGGTTGCTTTGATTCCTTTCTAGAGACTTGGATTTGACTTGAGGATGCTTGGGATGCAATAATGTTTTTGCAGGGGATAACTAACCCAATGGAGTACATTTCTTAGTAGGATTGATGGAGTCCATGGAGGCTTGTGAGAGAGGGATTCATAATTACCTTGTGTAGCTACATCATCTTGGAGCACTTATTGTTGTTGGAGATATTTCACAATCACACCCACCTAGTAGTTATTTTCCCTAAGTTTACCAGCGTAAGTTGAGGGCACCATTCATAGATGAGAATATTCCCTCCTAAAATAAAGGTACCACTCCTCTTCAATCATCATTCAATTGTACATTAGTTAGACTAGTGAAGTTGAGTCATGCATGGAAACCTCGGTGTTATCACCAAGTGTGACATGTTCACATTGGGATCATCACCAGTGAAGGTGCACTTACCTTGGAATCATCACCAGGAAGGCGCTACCCATGTGCATGCATGAGATTCCCTCCACTTCACTTGTCTTCACTAGTTAAGTGATTACCACATGGAGGTGGAAGTTCACTCTAGTTTCTATCAACGAGTGTCCAAATCTCTCTAGATCAGTACTATGGTGCATTACTTCAGGAATGTAGAGTATATCATGTGTATTATTCCATTCTCACATTGAATCAATACAATTCATTATTATTTCTCTCATTCTCTTCTCTCTCCTTTTATGTTTGTTTTGCAAGCTTTGTGTGAATTTCTATTATCTAGGTTCTTTGTGCAAATTTCATTAAAACTTTACATGGTATTAGATCCCATAGGTTGCTAGGAGAAAGGTGCACAAGAACTCATTTGCATGTACAAAAGATTGCAGAAGTCAGAAAGAATGGATTTTTCCTTGTCAACTCTTCTTATGCCACACAACTATTTTGAGTGGAAGCTAAAAATCCTACTTCAACTCAAAGGTAGMGGCTTGTACCAAATAACCATGGTTACAGAGATGGAACCAACATCAACAATCAAGAAATCCAAATACTTCAATTGCATGGATGAGGCGTTCGGTCTCATTTTCATGTCAATGCCTCCTGAGCTATTGTTTCATATTGAATCTTGTGCTACTCCAAACAAGATTTGGGCCACTCTAGAAGGTCTCTTTGGAAAACAAATGAAATGAGAGGCCACATGATCAACATTGAGTTGAATTCAATGGATTCGAGAAGCTTTGATAATATCTAGTACTTCTTCACGAAGTTAAAGTCCCTTATTCTTGAGCTAAAGGGATGCGGTGTTGACAAATTTACGCAATATAAACAAATGATCCTTGACATTTTTTCAAAACTTGGTCTAGAGTATGTAGTCTTTGTCTCAACATTCCATACAGTGAGGTTCACATAGAGAGAAACCTGAAAAATTCCATCATTAGATATATTCATTGAGTCCCTAATGCATGTGAAAGACAAGCTCATCAAAATGGGAGCAATCAAGAGCTCCAATCACTTGCTATGCATGAGAGCAACAAATCCAAACGAAAGACTAAACAAAAAGGAAAAGGGAAGAAAGATCCCGAGAAAAGAAAGGACTTCAATTTCAAAGCCCTTGATGAGTCCTCTAGATCCAAAGGTGGAAAGGGTAAGAAAGGAAAGACAAAGTGTGGTTATTGCATTTGCAGATACCACCCTGAATCATCATGCATGAAGAAGACAATAAACCTCATGGCACAAACACTCTAGTAGAAAAACCTTGGGAACTACATCCCCAAGAATGCCAAAACAAATCTAGGAGACAAAGCACCACAAAAGAGAGGTAATTCTCATGATTTGATTGTTATTCATTCCTCTCTCGATGCATGGATCCTTGATTCCAGAGCATCTCATCACATGGCAGCCACAAAAGTTGTCTTATCTTCTTTAGTTGCATGCATGGGTCCTCCCATCCTCATCGATGATGATTCGGAAGTCACTGGACAAGGGAGAGTAGAGCTCCAGCATGGAAGTTCACAGAAGATGTCTTATATTCTTTAATTACATGCATGGGTCCTCCCCTCCTCATCAATGATGATTCCCCAGTGGAAGTCATTGGACAAGGGAGAGTAGAGCTCCAACATGGAAGTTTTGAGAATGTCTTGCATGTTCCAATTTTTTTTTTGAATCTACTCTCTATTTATAAGATAACACATACAGGCACAAAAAAGGGTGGAATTCACATTGGATTCCATGACCATATATGACATGCACAACAATTCCAATATTGTTGGTGGTGAGGTAAATCACCAGTCTCTATTGTATACATTTTTTAAGTTTATTGCTAAATTTGAACCCACATTGCTACTAACTCATGTTGATGATGATAATAGACTTTGGCACGAGATATTTGGTCATCGAAATTTCAGGTACATGCAACAACTCGAAAAATAGGGAACGGTCAAAGTCTTGCTCGACATACACTTTTCTGAAGGAGTTTGTCAAGGATGTGATCTTGGAAAATATCCTCAAGAGAAGTTTGAGAAAGGGAAGGCTTGGAGGGAATCCTCTCCCTTAGATATTTTCTATAGTCACCTCATGGGTCATTTTCTCGATCCTTCCATCAGCAAAGAGAGGTATGTGTTGACATTCATCGATGATTACTCAAGGCACACTTGGGTATATTTTCTCAGGTAGAAGTCTGAAATTTTTGAGCATCTCAAACATTTCAAAGGGYGTGTCGAGACACATTCTAGGAATAATATCAAAACCCTTCACACAAATAATGGGGGGGAGTATTTAAACAAGGATGTAAAACATCCTTGTAATTAGGTAAGTATACAATTACAACATACAATACCATACACTCCATAGAAAAACAAGGTAGCTGAGAGGAAGAACCGGTCTCTCAAAGAGATGGTCAATTGCATGTTCCATGAAAAGTCCCTTCCTTCCATGATTTGGGTTGAAGAACTTAGCTATGCTAACTACATATAGAACAGATCTCCTCATAGATCTGTGAAGGACATGACACCTATTCAGCCCTATAGAGACATCAAACTGGAAGGCATTGGATCCTCAAAGCACAACATGCATCTTCGCGGTATATCTCGAAGTTGTGAAGGGTTACAAGATGATTGATCCCTTAACGAACAAGCTCATCATTGAGTGAAGTGTGCAGTTTGAGGAAAGTCTCGTGCATGCATCTCAGGAGCCACATGCAGAGACTTCTACACCTCCTCTTGTTCCATACATTTGGGATGATGGCTCCACCCATTCATCTTAGAATCTGATTTCGAAATTAGATTCAGAATATGATGAAAATGAAGATGATGATCCACATCAGATGTCCAAATGGGATCAATCCACTCTACAAGCAATAGGTGACCTTGTGGGGGATCCAACAGATCCAAGGAGGACGAGATTCCAGTTTGAGGAGCCACCTCATGCACTTACAAATATAAAACCAGTGTTTCCCATGAATTACTACATGTTTCTAGCTTCAGACACTCATACCTATGCAAAGGTTGAAGGGAATCCCTTCTGGGAAGCAACATTGATAGTAGAGTATAACTCCCTCATCGAGAACTAGACTTGGGACTTGGTTTCACTTTCATCAGATTAAAAGCTTGTCAGATGTAAATGGGTCTGCAAGACAAAGAAGGGAACATATGGACAAGTGAGTAGGTACAAGGAAATGTTGATTGCTAAAGGATTTCATCAAATCTATGGGATTGATTATGATGAGACATTTTCTCCAGTAGAAAAGATGGACTCCATCTGGTTGGCCCTCGCCATTGCAGCAGTCAAGGGGTGGGAAGTTCACCAAATAGACATGAAAAATGCATTTCTTCGTGGGGTTTTCTAAGAAGAGATATACATGGAGTAACCTCAGGGATACATATAGAACTCATCTCTAGTATGCCAACTAAAAGAATCACTATATGGCCTCAAGGAGGATCCTAGAGCATGGTACGCTAAAATGGATTGTTTTTTTACTTTCTCAATTTTTTTTATGTAAATCAGATCTCGATGTTTATATATTTAGTACGTTTGATTCTTTTTTGATCTTATTTATATATGCAGATGACCTCTTGATCATAGGTAGTTTGGCCTCATCAATTATTGTGGTCAAAGACATTTTGAATGATAGGTTCTCTATGACCAATATGAGTCCACTTCAATTTTTCCTTTGTATTGAGGTCAGCCAAGATGCTTCAGGAATAAAGTTGTATCAAACTAAGTATGCCAGGGATATCTTGGTTAGATTCCACATGATCGACTGCAAGTCTATAGCCACACCCTTCTTGTTTGTGGTACATCTCGAGGATGGAAGGGATACACTTTGGTGGATAAAACCTTGTATCAAAAGCTAGTGGGGATCCTCTTATATATCACCCACACCTGACTAGATATATCATATGTAGTAGGGGTGGTTTCCAATTACATGTAGGATCCGCATGAGCTACACTAGAAAGCTACCAAGCACATCCTCATATATGTTCATGGCACCACCAGTTATGGGATTCACTAAACATCAGGTTTCACATTGGATCTCATGGGATTCACAAATTTAGATTGATTTGGTGATAGCACAAATCACAAGCCCACCTCTGGGTATGCTCTCAGTTTGGGATCTCACCCCGTCTGTTGGTTGAGAAAAAAAATCATTATTTCTTTATCATCCATAGAGGCAAAGTACAAAGGAGCAGTCAACATTAAAATTCAGGAATTTTGGATATAGAACTTACTCACTGAGCTTGGTATCTAGTTCCATCATCTAACTTTCATTTGGTGTGACAATCAAAGCAATCTGAATTTTTGTAGAGACCCAATGTAACAACAGCAGGAAAAACACATTGAGATCCCTGTGCATTACATCAAAGAGTTGGTTCATGATGGGATCAATGATTTGTATTATTTTCCTTCCTCTAAATAGATTGCTGACATCTTCACCAAGACATTCACTGAGCAAAAATTCCACTTTATGCATGACCGTCTTGAAGTGAAGGACACAACTTCCTAGCAGTTGTATTTTTCTTGCATTGTACTTTGAGGGGGGGGGCGTTCCCATGAGGTTTTCACTCTTTCCTCTTTTTTTTAAATGTTCATTCATTAGATACATTATAAAATGGGTACCCAACATGACTTCTTGTTGGGACCCATTCTTCATTTATTCCCTAGTAGTGTTCAGGGGGGGTGTTGTTGATATTTCAAACTCACACCCACCTAGTAGTTCTTTTTCCTAAATTTACTAGCCCAAGTTGAGGGTTCCATTCATATATAATAATATTCCCTCCTATATGAGAATATTCCCTGCTAAAATAAAGGATCCACTGATCTGCATACATAATTCAATTGTACATTAGTTAGATTATGAAGTTGAGTCATGCATGGAAACATTGATGTTATCACCAAGTGTTTCATGCTCACATTGGGATCATCACCAGTGAAGATTCACTTACCTTGGGATCATCACCGGGAATGCGCTACCCATGTTCATGCATGAGATTATCTCTACTTCACTTGTCTTCACTAGTTAACTAATGACCACATGGCCAGTTAACTAGAACTAGGTGGCATTTCACTCTAGTTTCTGTGAGTGAGTGTCCAAATCTCTCTAGATCACTACTATGTTGCATTACTTCAAACATGTAGAGTACATCATGTGTCTTGTTTCATTCTCACATTGAATCAATACAATTCATTATTCTTTCTCTCATTATTTTCTCTCCCTTTGTTTCTTTAGCAAGCTTTGTGTGAATTTCTACTAGCTAGGTTCTCTGTGCAAGTTTAATAAAAACTTCACAATTGTGTACGACATCACCTTGGGTTGTGACATGTGCACTTTGGAGTGGATCACTTCACTTGTTTTTTCCTACAAGTTCGCATTGTAGGTTGCTTGTAAGGGTTTACACTCACGTTGTATTGTTGGCCTCCCTTATCTCTCATATAAATAGAGGAAGGAGAGAATCCTTCTCATCATCATGACATCACATCATTGCATCTCTTCTCTTTGTACTTAGATTCTTGGAGGAAGTTTCCAGGGTTTCATCATGAACCCTAGGTGGAGTTATGAATTCTATATGGGACTTTTTCAGGTGGAGTTTTCTCTTGTGACTAGGGTTCACTTTTATGGAGGAGATGTTGGTGATAATCACTCTTCTTTCTCTCTCTTGGATCTTGTATTTGATCTCTCTCTCTCTCTCTTGGAGTCACTATGTTTTCTTGGTTTTCATGGATTATCTTGGAGCATCTTGGAATTATAGGGTTAGGGTTTATCCCTTGGAGGTTTGAGATTAGGGTTTTATCATAAAACCCTAGAGTATCTTTGGTGGAGAAAAATAAGAGAAGAGGATGTTTTTCCTTGGAGGACTTGTTGGAGTGATTCTTGCATGTTTTAGCTCCTTGGTTGAGCTACGGTTTTCATGTTTTCCCTAGCTATGGTTTTGGAGAGCTAGTAGACTTGTACTAGATTTAAGAGAAAGCTATGGTATGTACATGTACTTCACCTTGAACATATTAATGAAGCTTTCAACAGTCCAAAAATTAAGAATTTTCCATATTTTATTTTTAGCCATATATGTTCAATTATTATTATTTACATCTATATATGTCTTGATGATTGGAAATAAGTAAAAGTATAATTGTTAAGTGATCCGACATCATCATTGAAGAATATAATGATTGTTTTTCTACTGATATACTTTTTTTTTTACTATTGTTATAATTGTTGTAAAGAATTTTCAGATCTGGTTTAAGTGGGCTAAGTTTCACTAGAGGGATGAAACTTACCCAATTTATTTGGTATCTTTTCTCCTTGGATTTCCTAGAAGATTGCGCGTTAGAAAGTGAAATATTGTACTCTTTCCAACATCATTTTATACTTTATTTTATAACATCCCTAAGGTTGAAAATTCACAAGTCTAAGATCTAGGAAACCTCTAATTAAAGAGGTAAAAAACATATTTTGCATTAAAATTCAATTCAGACAAAAAAATATATAGTATGCTTCATGAGAAAGTGGTTGCAACACTTGTGATATGTTTTCACTGTGGACAAATGTTTTAGAAATGTTTAAGATAATAAACTATGAATGGTGATTATTTTAACGTATTTAGGAACATTATCTATCTTAGATAGAATAGGATAAAAAAGTGGCGTAATAGAGAACAATTCCTTATCTTTATTTAAATCTAAAAATATGTTTGTTGAAATTGAAGAAAAAAGTTATACTTTTAGGTATTTCTTCCTTTAGATTTTCTACAAACTTGTATAAATGTAGGATTTTTTTTTAAATATAGGCATAGTGTTGGAACCCAAGGTTTTCCAGAAGTTGTGTGCGCACTGAAAAGAAAACACTGTACACGTACCCAAGAAGAAACAATGTGATGTCAACTTTCAGTGTATGTTCCATCCAAGTAAATATTGTGCATGCCAACCCAATTTTCACCACACACAAAGACTTAAAGGAATTGCATGCAGCCAGATCCGAGAAGATCTTCCACAATCATTGTAACCGTTTTTGTAACAACCCAACTGGTTATGGTCGAGGTTGAGGATGAGTTGTCAAGTTGTTATGATTTACACACTCCATGAAAGATATGGGGGAATGCATGTGAATATGTAATGGGTTGGGTTTTCTTTCACTAGGAGAGATGGATTATTGTGTCTAGATAGAAAGTTAGTAAGATGGAATAGAAACTAGAGTTCATGTTCAACCTAGTGTCAGTTTTTTATGTTTAGGGATAGTGTGCCTGAATGAGATAAAAGAGATGTTAGTGCATGGCACATATCTCTTATGAATACCATTGATGTTTCCTATGTAGGTTGTGGCCTCTGTGCGTGAATGTATTAGAATTTTTTGAGCTTAATGAATGAAATTTGAAGCACATTTCTCTTTGCATGTTGATGGCTTCTAATTTAAATGTTTGTCTATGTTTATACTATGATGTATAGTATTCTTATGGTAGTTTGGAATGCATGAATGATTAGTTAATTGAGGTTTCATGTATATTTTATTCCTTCACATCCCGCTCAAGACTAATGGTCTCTATGATTCTCATGGCTCCTCGAGTGAGACCTTATTCATTCCTTGAAGATTGAATATGTTGGCATCTATGGGGTTTTTTTGATAGGATTTATCGAACCCTGGGTCTGTGACCCCTCTCTAAATCCAACAAATGGTTTCATTGTCGAAACTTGAAGGTTTTGTACGAGTTGAAGGAAAATAATGAGGTGGAAACCTTCCAGAGAAGAGATACAAGTTTGGTTATATGGGACAGAGGATGAGTTCTTGCGATAGAGACTAGAAACCTATAGATCAACCTCAAGCACTAGAAACAAAGGTACACATATACCAATTTACATGAAGTTTTCTTTGTTGAGTTCCCTTGTTTATTGCATGAGTGGAAAAAAAGGCAGACACAGATTCACTCTACATGGAGAGCCCAAGAATCAATGGTGTGGGATCAAAACATAGTTGATAGGTTCAGATATGTGGATAATAAGTGGGATAGAGCCATCAACTTCTAGTTTGAGTGGGTTAAGGAAG
Source organism: Picea sitchensis (assembly GCA_010110895.2). NCBI lineage: Eukaryota > Viridiplantae > Streptophyta > Pinopsida > Pinales > Pinaceae > Picea > Picea sitchensis. The sequence goes on from SNQJ01S0036468.1 coordinate 50,213, forward strand.
GATATATTGTCAAGTTTTCTAGTAAGTGCAATGAATCCTTTAATGTTGTGGAAAAAATGTTTGTCATCGTCCCTAGAAGGAGACTATTAGAAGAAATCTCGCTTTGGATAAATATTATGTTTGTAGAGAATGAGATTATGTGCATGGAGCCCAATATAATGGTTGAGCAAACCCCCTCATGCAAAATGGGGGGATGGAAAGAAGGGATGGGAAGAGAAGGTAAAGGAAAGGATGAAACTAGTAGAAGGAATCTAGAAGGAGATGAGATGAGGTGAGAAGATGGTGGATATGAAAGAATAGAGGATAAAAAGAGTCGAAAGACACACAAGAAGATTCGAGTTAAGAAGGGTTGTCGAGAAGAGGAGAAAGCAAGGGGTGAAGAAAAAGTAGTCAGTTCCAAGATGAAGAGAAAGGAACCACACCAGTAGGGTGTGCGGGAGATATATTTGTGCCAGAGAGGAGCATAGGAGAAGATAGGCCATCAAAGAGGTGCGGTATTAGGGAGGAGGTATTAGGAGAGGATACTAGTAGTGGAAGTAGGGATGGAGACAACAAAGTCAAACATCCTTGGATAGGAAGAGATGCAGTCACATCAGAGGAGGATGGGGAGAAAATCAGTGGCACTAAGGCAAGGGANTTGTCGAGAAGAGGAGAAAGCAAGGGGTGAAGAAAAAGTAGTCAGTTCCAAGATGAAGAGAAAGGAACCACACCAGTAGGGTGTGCGGGAGATATATTTGTGCCAGAGAGGAGCATAGGAGAAGATAGGCCATCAAAGAGGTGTGGTATTAGGGAGGAGGTATTAGGAGAGGATACTAGTAGTGGAAGTAGGGATGGAGACAACAAAGTCAAACATCCTTGGATAGGAAGAGATGCAGTCACATCAGAGGAGGATGGGGAGAAAATCAGTGGCACTAAGGCAAGGGAAAATGGCAATGGACCCCTCCAAGAAATGGAAGATTCCTTACTTATTGTTATCAAAATTGCACAACTAGAGATAAGAATATTTTATCGATCCCTCATCAAGGAAGATGAGGGAGTATGGAGGAACCCCCCTTTGAACCATCTCCCTTGCACATTTGTTATCTATAAGAATTAACTAAAAACAATGAAGAGTTAAGAGAAGTAGAGGAAGAAAGAGTAAAAGAGAGAGAAGAAGAAGATACGAGTGAAGAAGAAGCTAAAGTTAGCAATACATCACAAAGAGGAGCATTAGCATTAGCGCTAACCAGTAATCAGTTTGGAAGAAACAGTTCTAGATCGAGTATGCAAAACCAAGATTCGACTCTAAGGTGTCACATGTTTCATGGGACGGAAATAGATGATTAGGAGAAGCACTCGTTCACATGTGAAGCTATATGGTCTGTGAAGAAGGTCATGGATGAGGCATCTAAGATTTCACACCTAGCTACTGGAGACCACATTTAGAGATGGATCTTTGACATGGTACATAAAGTAAAAGGATACCATGCCAGTGGGACAGGAAAGGTCCCTGACAGAGATAAAGAGAGACATCCTCCCAAAGTGGCCATGCTCCCAGAGGACTCTTCCCTTTGGATGAATGCTTATGGAATTTCAAAAGGCTAAGTCAAAATAACATTGCATCACTATGATCAAAGAGATTAAGAAACAAGATGGAGAAATTGCTTGGGACTATGACTAGTGGTTCAAGATTCTATTGGACAAGTTAGTGTTCCAAATCTAAGACGTCCAACACCAGGAGTGGTTTATTGTTGGACTCTTACCCCACATTCATGTCCCACTCACCCAAACAAAAGTGGCAACCTAAGAATAGGTGGTTGAAATTAGAATGCGCCTAGAAGCCACACCAAGAGGTGGTGAAACATCAACAGGGTTGGCACAGGTCCAATCCCATCTCACAAATCTTACCATGAAACTGAAAGACATGGTGAAAGCTAAGTTAGTTCACGAGGATGTGTGGTTTACCATGTGTTGCAAAAAAGGTCACCATAGAAATGAGTGTCGTACGCTTGGAAACTACATGGAGATGGGTGCATGAAATCTATTTCCAACAGGACCACACATTGAGTGGTGTGAAATTTGTAGACAATGGGGGCACATACCTCCCCATTTCCCAACATTTCAAAAATATCAAAAGACCACACACACTCCATTATGTGAGTTTTTCAATTCTATGGGTCATGATGTAAACAACTATCGATCGCTATAGTTAATGCAAGAACACATGATAGATGTCTTCCACATCCAAGAAGAATATAAGGGTAGAGACCATGGAGGTTTCGACAGAGGAGGCTACCAAGGAGGCTAGAGAGGAGGATATGGGCGAGGTAGAAGAAGATATTGTGGTGATGGAAGAGGAATACCACCTACCTTCTTTAACTATGGAGAAGTAGGCCATGTATCATGCTTCTTTACCAAGTCACATGTACTTTGTGGGTATTTCTACAACACATATCACATCATGGAGGATTGCCTAGACTTATTGGAAAAATGGGAAGAGAAAAAGGGACATTGCAATATGGTGACTACGGAGTCGCGCGAAACCAATAGCTAAAAAGAGAAGAAAATGTGTTTTGGTAACCCAAGGAGGTGGTCAAAGCAGAGGCGACCTAAAGAAAGGGGAAATTTCAGGTTAATACATGGAGGGAAAGATAAGAAAAGCAACATATACACCTCCTAAGTTCAATGTCACGAAACAAAAGAAATTCCTACGTGGCGCACAAAAGGCCCTAGAAGAGGACATAATGCGCAAGTAAATACAATGTGCCACACAATAGTCATTGGAGGAAGCCCATGCAAGAGAATAATTACAATGCATGACACAAATATATTGGAGGAAGCCTGGGTGCATGAGGAGATACAATGCACAAAATAACAATCATTGAAAGAAGCCTGCAAGTGTAAAGAGTTATAACGGGTAGAAAAGAAGGAAATAGAATAAGGATGTGTGCATTAATAACTTCAACGCATGGTGCAAGAGGAAATGTAGTGCATTCCTTACCCCCAGGCTGAGTCAAAAAACCAGTTAAGTGTTTTTTTGTGTTTTTTCCTTAAACTTTTAAGTGATGGACCTACAACTACAAATAAATTGACCCACATGTTGACAAGATGTATGAGGGAAGAAGATACCATTGTGGTTATTTTTTCCCTATTACCAAAATAGGATGTGCACCAAGCAAGCAAATAGAAGCGCACGGGAAGAGAGTTCAAGATGACAACGGTTCTTGAAAGTTATGAGATGGACAGTGTGATGTTGGACCTGGGATATGATGTAAACATCTTTCCGAATAAATATTCATAGTTGAAGGGTAAAACAAACTTGGTGTGGTCCCCGATCTAACTTAGAATTTCCAACCAATAAAGAATCTATCCTATTGGCAGGTTGGAACAAGTAGAAGTGAACATTGATGGGGTAAATACTAAGGCATAATTTGAGGTGACTGAGATCATGAATTATTTAGACCCCTATCCATCCCTACTTAGTATTGATTGGGAATTCGAGAATAATGTAGTCATGAACCTGAAACAATGACAAATTTCCTTTGAAAATGACACCTTGCACATTATTGTTTCTTTTGATCCAAATGAGGGTGACGTGTATAATGAGCCTGTGAATGAGGATGTGCACCCCACTACATTTGATTGTTGACAACAATAGTTAGAAGAACTTGATCTCAGTGGAAGTCGTTAGAAGAATGAAGTTGTTGACAATGCCATACCCCCAACCATACACCATCGGATGGTTGAGCAGGGAATGAGACCTTCACATCAGCCAACAATGTCGCATGTCCTATGGCATCAAGCCCTTCAAGGATGAGGTATTGTGTGATGTTTCTCCACTTGAAATTTGTGATGTTCTTTTAGGCTAGCCATATACATGGAAACATCATGTTTTTTATGAGTCTCGGCCATGTAGTGTCATTGTTACTTTGGGGGGTAGCTCTACAAGATACTAGAGATAGTTCTGACTACTACCATTTCATTGATCTCAAAAAAAAAATGCTCAAAGTAATCTCTTACCACAAATTTTTCCCTCTTCACAATCTGGTCAGAAGGTGAACAGAAGGTCACTGCAACCACCACATCCTTGGCCCAAGACCTTTCTATACAATAGAAGTAGGTCAAAAATATTGTAGAGGAGAACAAAGATAATTTTCCACCTACGGGGGTGCCTCTGCACTGTCAATTCAACCATTCCATTGACTTGGTGCACGATAATCCCTTACCCAATGGTCCAATCTATAGGCGTTCCCTTTCATAGAATGAGAGTCTTACATATGTTCAACATAGATCTATTAGCCACATTTTTTTCAGGTGTGCTTGGGGTTCCAACCATTAGCCCCCATTGATATAGTTCTTCATGTTGCATCTTCACTGATACAATCCTCCCACACTAAGACCAAGGTAGATCATGTGGCCCTATTTTTTGAATGGATCCAACCCTTCCAACAATAAGTTCATGACATCCTTCGATAGGCTGATGCCAAGTACAAGTAGGACAACTACTTTAGCAAGGCAAGAGGCTCACCAAGGTTCATATTCGACAAAAGTTTCCCAATCTCTCGAGGAAACTTGACGCATTGAAGACCATTGCTTCCTTAGGGGGGGTCTAATCCAGGTGAACATCGATGGCCACTCACCTATTCCATTGGCTCAAAATACAATTTCCATCTTGGCAGTTTTTCTATGTTTTTTTTGGGTCCTGAACTTTAGAGGTCATTTTGAGACCCTAGACAGTGTTTGTTATTTGGCCCAGAAGCACCCAATAGATAGTCAAAGGCATGTCTTGGGCCATTTGAAATGTGTACTCCTAGGATAAACCTTTCCAACAAGCTACCAAGTGCCCAAAATGAATATTGTATGCAAATGTAACGCCCTTGGAAAGTTGATGTATCAACTAACCACATCGGGGCCCACAAACCTTTTGGCATTTTAAATTATGGGGTTAGGGTTTTGGGTGTTTAGGGTTTTCTCATCGATGATATATGTTAAAAAGGTGTTTTCGACCTCATTGTAATCATGTTCTTGCAAATACCCATAGCCATCACATATGCTACCACCATTCTAACGAGTTCATTATACCTCTGTGTTTCTATCATATTTTTGTGTTTTATTTCATCCCCTTATAAATCCAAATGAGAGACGACATCGATGAAAATAAGATACTTCATTTCACTTTGCAGCCATCCTTGAAAATTTCATTGTATAACAACATACCAACCTTCTTCAAAGGCATTCTCTGTCGGTCACGTACTTTGTGCCTGGCATCCTGCCTATAAACAATTACTAGGGTTTCCTTCGCATGGCTGGATTTGGGAAAACATAGATTCCTTATGAGATTATTGTTGGGTTGGAATCTATCAAAGAGAATGACGAAGTTGTAAGGGTTTATGGAATTCATCTCGGCACTGAAATGTGCATGAAGATCCTAGCTCATGGAATCAAGACTTTGCATGTGCTCAACCTGGAGAAGTCAGCATTGGGCATTCTTGTGAATCTTGGCTTGATGTATATGACAAAGAGTAGGAGGCCGCCAAGAAACGCCATAATCGGATGAATATGGTAATGTGAACTCCATTAGAAGAGCCAACTTTTTTCCACACGACCCAGATTAGGGTTAGCGATCGATTCATTTTGGCGAGAGAAAGGAAACCAAATCTCTCTCTGATTTGAAAGGCAGTGAAATGATTCACACGAACANATATGGTAATGTGAACTCCATTAGAAGAGCCAACTTTTTTCCACACGACCCAGATTAGGGTTAGCGATCGATTCATTTTGGCGAGAGAAAGGAAACCAAATCTCTCTCTGATTTGAAAGGCAGTGAAATGATTCACACGAACAGCATAGTAATAGTAATAAGGGCCATTCAATTTCATCAATTTTTCTGCACATCCGATCAGTAAGAGGATCTGCCTTATCATCAGAGATCTGCTGTACGTAGAATTTTTGGACAAGTTTGAACGCAATTTGGCCAGACAAGGAGCATATGATACCCGTGACATCTTTCAATCCTTGGATTTGACCATCTGCTTTGAAAGCAGATTATACGATGAGCAAACGTTCAAATCATATAGATCAGAAATCAATTGTTAAGGAAAACAGTTTTCGTGAGATAAATCTCGATCCACAGAAGCAGAAAGTATGAACACCCACGAAAATAAAATCTATGAAAACAGCTGGCACATTTTTTTTAATTAGATCCGATCAAAAAAACATTTTCATTTAAGATTCAGTTTTAATTGCCATAACATAAAATTCATAGATGGTAAGGGTGCTAAACCGCAACCCCAGAAACACAAAGCTTGAACCAGTGAACTCCCCCATGTCAATAAAGTATGGACACTTCTTACCAATTGTGCCATCCCATGGGGTTTAATTTCACACTATGGTTGGTGTACACTTTATTTATGAATGATATTCATTATCTCATAGTGCTATATCAATCAACATTTTAGTGAACAAGATAATCATTATTTTAGTAGTACATGGTATTTAGTATTTAACTTTACATGACTGTGGATATTGATTATTTACATTTTCTTGATGTATATTTAAATAGTTGCACAATGCATATGAGGTTGATAGAGCAATACTTCTTCTGAAATCATAAATGATTTGGATTGTCATTCTCCATAGTCATTTAGGATTTTATTTGTTTATTTCTGATATTACATATTAATATTAGGAATGTCTTATTTTTTTACTATCTTTTTAATTTTGATAACTTGGGAAATAGAGAATACGATGCTCCGTTGGATTTGATACATTGTGTAGATATTCTTGTTCATATCTATCTCATACTTTGTATGATCTTTCTCATTATTATTTTTGATGCAGACCCCAGACTCTCGGGCCGAGATCCGCACAGGATCGATCTTCTTCGAATCCGCAGAACTGAATTAGTTCTTTCGGGCCTTCACTAGAACCCCACAAATTCGATCCACAGGTCCTTCCACGAAAACCCCACCTGCGCAACGTGCACCAGGCGCGAGCTTCACCTCCACGCGACCACGACGTTGTGGTTGTATCGGGATTTCGGTAACCGGGAGTTTGAAACGCAGCAGCCCAAACCACTGGTGACTCCATTCCCCGAATTCCCGAAATGGGCTCAGATCTTTTCGGGATTTCGTGAACCAGGAGTTCACGATGCAGTGACTCCAAAATCTCGCCTCCTCTACTTCCCGAACCCCGAAATGCCGAAATGCCGAAATGGGCTCAACGGCTCCGACTCATGCTATTTCCTCCGAATGTTTTTGGGGCTTCATGATTTCGCGAGTCGGGACTCCACGTCTCCCAACTCTTCGCCTCTCGACCACCCAGGTCTCGAAATGCCAAAATCTACCCGACCATGGTCCATTTTTTCGAGATTTCGGAATTCGCAATTCTGCGATTCCGGTTGCAAACGGTTCTTGGTCCTTCGATCTCCCGGACCTCGAAATGACGAAATGTCGAACTCCGAAATGGCTGCTTCCTCCGTGACCACAACCCTGCTCCAAGGAAACGTCGCATTTCGCAACTTTGGGGTTTTCAATGCAAAGTGCCCCATCTCCTTGTCATCGGAATTGCCAAAATGCCGAATTCTGAGATGTCGAAATACCGAACCCTGCTCCAAAGGGGAATCAACGGTTCCTGATATTTTTGGGATTTCGCGAGCAGGAAGTTCATGATGCAGTGACTCCAAAATCTCTTGTCACGCCAATCCTCGAATTCCCGAAATGTGAGTTCGTTCAGGATCCGATGACTATCGGTCCTTTGTGCTAGATCTGACGACCTAGATCTAATCTTCTGCGCTCTCTCCTTCTATTGTCTGGACGTGGAACTCAACGGTCCAGATCTCGTCTCTTTAGCTGATATAATGATAGCTATGCTCTACCTTGAGCATGGCCTTCTTCCTTTCCCTTGGAAGATTTCTTGCTCCAAAAGGCCTCAGCCTTTGTCTCCTCTGCGAGCTCAATTCCCTTGGATATCACCTACGTTCTAGGAACGCTATCCCTCTTGAGCTTGGTTCACTCTGAAACCTCAAAAGGTTTCTCGACCTCTGCACTCCTTACAGGGTCCCTGCACACAACTATGCTATCCATCCTAAGATTTATTTACCCAAGTCTCTAGGGGACTTGCCCTTCTGTGTCCTCAAAGAGAAATCTGGTGTCCTCTTGACGACCTTCTGCTCAGGCCCTCCTTGCTGAGCTTAATAGAGTATTCAATAACTCTATAAGCGTCTTTCCTGTGACACTTCTCCTTCTTCTCAGAACTCGAAAGAGAGTTCTTCTCGGTGCACTCTATGCAACTACTCAATGCCCTCCTAGCAGAGTTTCCACAGAACTTTAGACGTTATGTCTTCCCTGAACTCGAAACAGAGTTCCTCATGTGCACTCCTTGCACTCGCTCAATGCCCTCCTGGCAGAGCTCTACAAAACCTTCAGTGATTCTATTATCTCTGTGCCTTCCTCTACAGAGTCTCACCTCCAAGGTATTCAACAACCTTGAGGTTTCTCCTTGGGTCTAATACTTCCTCTGGTGAGCCCTCCTAGCACAACTCTGTCCAAATTCTGCAGAATTGAGAAGTGCACTCTATGCACTGGCTCAATGCATCCTGTGCATTTGCTCAATGCCCTCCTGGCAGAGCCTTTACAGAATTCACAACAATTCTGCTTCTCCTCTCTGTGCTCTCCTCTGCACAGTTCTTCCTTCAGGGTGTTCAACAACCTTGAGGATTCTTCCTTGAGTTAATGACTTCAGCTAGTGTGCCCTCCTAGCACGTCTTTGTCTTAAATTCTACAAAATTCAGAAGTGTACCCCTGCACTGGTTTTCAGAGACCGTAGTACTCTGTCATGCACTCTTGCATGAAACCACAAAGAACTCAAACCTGAAAATCAAAGAGCTCAACAAATAGGGAAATCTATCTATCCCTGCAAATGCACATCTAACATGCATCTACAACATATAATCAACACATAGAGACGTTCATTCATGAACACATAAACACATGAACAACAACATGCAGGAAAAACTGCTTTGTTTGTATTAATCAAGAATGTCTGATTACAATGTGTTCAAGCTCGGACTGCAACAGAGTCTCAGCTCTTCTCTTCTCCCTATTCTCTGTTCTCTATTCTCTTCCTTCTCTAACCTATTCTCTGTTCTACTCTTCTTTTCCTTCTAACTACTGAAAACAAAAGAAGATGTTTTTACAAAAGGGGGCTCCTTGAGTGCTTTCCTCCATCTCACCAACTCTCATTAATTTACATTCAATTACATTGAATGGCTGTCTAGTCCGAATCGGATCTAGATCTCAGCCTTACAACCATTTAAGGAAACCTTTATCTAAAGCCTGCGCACATGCATGGCTTTTGGCTCTTCAGCCTTACAACATTTAATACAATTTCAAAATTTGAAATTTGAAAGTGAGAGGGTTGTGCCTCTCCTCTCCATTGAACGCGTGTTGGTTGGCTGGCGCTTGATGACGTGGAGTGATGCTCCTGCATCATACTCCTCAGCTGCAAAAATCATGAGCTCCTTCTCATGAGCATCCCAGTACTGCTATTGAAATCCACCTGGATCCCAAACAGTTCTTTGGAGCTATCCATCTACTCCACCGCTTCGCTGCTACTGTTGCATCTGTTTCCTTGCTGCGATGGCAGGTTCTCCTCTGCTCATATTCACTTTGCTGACCACTCCTTCTGATCTGATCATCAACCTTATGATCTCCTCAATTATCTCATCCAGTTGCTCCCTAGGCTGGCTCTCCTTTTGCAGCCTGCTCCACTGTACTTCTTCCCTGCAAATGGGTAGATCAACTAGATCTCCCATCCCATCTTCTTCCTCTATGGCCTCAACTTGCCACCCTACTGCAAAATTCAGCTCTGCAGTCTTATCTTCTGGACTAATCTGTTGTTCAGTCACCTTCTCTGACAGACTTGCTTCTGCCATTTCCCCTTGCGCTGGTTGAATTCCAGCTTCCTCCAGTTGCTCCTCAGACTGGAATTCTCCTTCATCTTCTGCTACATGCCTCGACACTGCAGTTATCATCTGTTCAGCTCCCTAGCCGAAATTTTTGAGCGATTCCTCGGAATGCTCCTCTGCTAACATATGCATGACTGTCTGCTTATGGAAGTCATCTACCGATTTTGGATGGTTCAACCAATCCTCTAGCATCTCTAACTCCTTCTCCCATGGAGTGATCATCTCAACTGTGTGCTCCTCTTCTTTTTCTTGGGCAGCTTCTGATATCTACTCCATCTCTTTGACAATCACAACTGGTTGTCCTTCCGTTGTTGCTGCATCGGCAACACAATTTTTCGCCTCAGCTGGGCGATGTGGTAGGAATACCTCTATCCACTCAATCATCAGAATACTCTTCTGATCTTCCTCTATCAACTCTCCTTGCTGATATGAACTCACCTCTGAGTTCATGAAACTCTCACATGGCCTCATATGCTCTCCCTTGCCCACCTGACAATATGGAGTTTCTCCTCTTCCTCTGCCCACCTGGCAGTCTATGAGATCAGTTGATCCCATCTCAGTGCCCTCATGGAAAATTGAACTTTCAGCACCGCCCTCCTGGTAGTATACAAGACCTTCACTTGATCTCTTTCTATTGCCCACTTGACAATTTGAAAGTTCATCTCTGCCCACTTGGCAATCTATGATATCTCTGCTCGATCTCTCCTCTCCATCATCACTAAGATTTTTCCCAGCTTCTGGTTCATAGGCATGAACCATCTCCTCTGTGGCCCTGAGGCTTCTCACATACCTCAACCACCTCCTCAACAACCTTTGCTGTCTTCTAGCCAACAATTTCTTGACTGGCCACTTTTCTTTCCTCCTTAGAGTCCATTCATACACTCAATGTGTCTTTGCGTTCTACTGCACCTGCAGTACAAGCTCTTCCATCCTCACCCTTATCTCAGCGAATTCTTTATCCATCTCTGGATTTTTTTTCCACTTGTGGTCTTCCCTGTGACCACGCCCATGGCCTTCAGTAGCCATCTTCATCCTCTGTCTTCCCACCTGGCAAACTTATGGATCACTCTATGCCTGAGAGTATCCCCATCTTCCTTTTGCCTACAGGATACAAGTGAATTCTTGCTCTGATACCACTCGATGCAGACCCCCAACCCTCGGGCCGAGATCCGCACAAGATCGATCTTCTTCAAATCTGTAGAACTAAATTAGATCTTTCGGGCCCTCACTAGAACCCCATGAATTCGATCCACAGGTCCTTCCACGAAAACCCCACCTGCGCAATGTGCACCAGGCGCGAGCTTCACCTCCATGCGACCACGATGTTGTGGTTGTATCGAGATTTCAGTAACCGGGAGTTTGAAACGCAGCGGCCCAAACCACTATTCACTCCATTCCCCGAATTCCTGAAATGGCTCAATGTCGAAATATGCTCGGATCTTTTCAGGATTTCGTGAACCAGGAGTTCACGATGCAGTGACTCCAAAATCGTGCCTCCTCTACTTCCCGAACCCCAAAATGTCAAAATACCGAAACGGGCTCAACGGCTCTGGCTCGTGCTATTTCCTCCGAATGTTTTTGGGGCTTCGCGATTTTGCGAGTCGACACTCCACGTCTCCCGACTCCTGGTCTCTCGACCACCCGGGTCCCGAAATGTCGAAATCTACCCGACCACGGTTCACTTTTTCAGGATTTCAGAATTTGCGATTTCGCTATTCCGGCTACAGACGGTTCTTGGTCCTTCGATCTCTCGGACCCCGAAAAGCCGAAATGTCGAACACCGAAATGGCTGCTTCCTCCATGACCATAGCCCTGATCTAAGGACATATTGCGTTTCGCGACTTCGAGGTTTTCAATGCAAAGTGCCCCAGCTCCTTGTCATCGGAATTGCTAAAATGTCGAATTTTGAGATGCCGAAATACCGAACCCCGCTCCAAAGGGGAATCAATGGTTCCTGATATTTTTGGGATTTTGCGAATCGAAAGTTCGCGATGCAGTGACTCCAAAATATTTTGTCATGCCAATCCCCAAATTCCCGAAATGTCAGTTCATTCAGGATCCGAAGGCTATTGGTCCTTTGCGCTAGATCTGATGACCTAGATCTAATCTTCTGCGCTCTCTCCTTCTATTGTCTAGATGTGGAACTCAACATTCCAGGTCTCATCTCTTCAGCTAATCTAATGGTAGTTGTGCTCTACCTTGAGCATGGCCTTCTTCCTTTCCCTTGGAAGATTTCTTTCTCCAAATTGCCTCGGCCTTTACCTCCTCTACGAGCTCAATTCCCTTGGATATCGCCTGTGTTCTAGGAATGCTATCCCTCTTGATCTTGGTTCACTCTAAAACCTCAAAAGGTTTCTCAACCTCTGCACTCCTTGCAAGGTCCCTGCACACAACTGTGATATCCTTCCTGAGCTTTATTTACCCAAGTCTCTAGGGGACTTGCCCTTCTGTGTCCTCAAAGGGAAATATGGTGTCCTCCTAACGATTTTTTGCTCAGGCCCTCCTTGCTGAGCTTAACAGAGAATTCAGTAACTCTGTAAGCGTATTTCCTGTGACACTTCTCCTTCTTCTCAGAACTCGAAAGAGAGTTCTTCTTGATGCACTCTATGTAACTGCTCAATGCCCTCCTGGCAGAGTTTCCACAGAAATTCATATGTTTTGTCTTCCCTGAACTCGAAATAGAGTTCCTCCTGTGCACTCCTTGCACTCGCTCAATGCCCTCCTGGCAGATCTCTATAGAACCTTCAGTGATTCTATTATCTCTATGCCTTCCTCTGCACAGTCTCACCTCTAAGGTATTTAACAACCTTGAGGTTTCTCCCTAGGTCTAATACTTCCTCTAGTGTGCCCTCCTGGCACAACTCTATCCAAATTCCGCAGAATTCAGAAGTGCACTCTATGCACTGGCTCAATGCATCCTGTGCATTTTCTCAATTCCCTCCTGGCAGAACCTTTACAGAATTCACAACAATTCTTCTTCTCCTCTCTGTGCTCTCCTCTGCACAGTTCTTCCTTCAAGGTGTTCAACAACCTTGAGGATTCTTGACGCAGACCCCTGACCCTCGGGCCAAGATCCACGCAGGATCATTCCAAATCTTCCCCTGAGTCTGATTGACTCTTTGATTCCCCCTCAGGGAATACTTCACACACACACAAACAGTTGTATTCCATAGTTCCTTCTGAGTTATGCCTATATGATCAAACGCCGATGTTAACTCCATAACCGATTAATAAATGTGATCGGCTTTTTCCCTTTTGGCTTTTCGGATTTCATGATTTCGGGAGTTGTGTGACCATGCAACTCTACCTCTCGACTTCCGAAACCCTGAAATCCGAAGCGCCGAAATCCATAAATTCCACACCAAAGTCCTATCGCGTTTCGTGCCTTCATGATTTTCACTCCATTGTGTCCCAGATCCTTGTCGTCAGGATTCTCGGTATGCCAAACCCTGAAATATCGAAATGACGATGTTTCACATCAAAGGAACGTCATGTTTCACGACTTCAGGATTTTCAATGATAAGGTCCCGGTTCCTTGTCATCAGGATTCCCAGTATGCTAAACCCTGAAATACCGAAATGCCAATGTTTCACTTCAAAGGGGATCAACGGTTGTGAACCTCCCCTGATCCGACGATTGGTGTGATTTCGCGTACTGGGAGTTTGCGATGCAGTGACTCCAAAATCACTTGCCACTCCAAACTCCGAAACCCAAAATATCAGATTTCGAGCACAAGATCAACGACTCCTGATGCTTCTCATCCAACGGTCATTACTCCTCCTGAGATTTCTGAATGCTGAAAGGCACTCAACCTTAACTTTCTCACAGATTTGCGAGATCCAACGATCCACGTGATTTTGCGAGTTCTCCTCGGAGAATTCTAATCGCCCGATTCACTCCTCTAGAATCTCTGGCCAAACTGACTTGGTGTCCTTCCACTGAACTTAATTTCTGCGCGATGATTTCTCTCCCCATCTTACTTTGAACTCTTCAAAGGTACTAACCCTCCTAAGATTTCACTTGTGGACTTAAGTCTCCAAAAGAGATCCTGCTCGCACTCCTTGTGGCCATCTTTCAAATAACCTTTGGTTATTTGAGTCCTCGACTCTGTGCACTCTTTGCAACAACAGTCCTTCCACCTTCACATTAGTTGGTAATTTTTTTTAAGGTTTCAACTAGCATGTGCACACCTTGCACGGCTCCGTGCCTCACCTTCACTTCTGCGGGAAATGAGAACAATGGTATCTCTCCTAATATTTCTGAGATAAACCTCAGACTCTTGTCAATGCACACCTTGCGGACGTTTCACTGCACTCCTTGCAGGAACTCTCAGGATGAGAAACAATTGAAAATCATTCTTCTCCTCTCTCAGACTTCATATACTTAACATGAAATCACACATTCAACATAGCATTGAAACAAATGCATAAACAGAGAGAATAAAACAACTATAAGCATACCATTAAGCAAATGTAAACAGTAAGAATCATAACACCATGAAAATTGAGTCAAAGCTTCATATATTAACTCAAGTGCTCCATTACATGGGTTCTTCTCTACAGTTCTCTACTACAACTCTCTAGCTTATGAATTCTGAATGATCATCTATCTTACAATGATACAAGGGTGAGGGTTTCTATATCTGTTTTCCCTCCTACTCTCTAAACTGTCTAATCTATGAATTCAAATCTACCTACTTTCATTAATTACGTATGCATGCCTTTACATTCTACAAATGAGAGTGGTGCTCAAGATCTGTTTACAACATCTAAGATATAAATGTAAGTAAGCTTCCCCAACTATCACATTAATATCCGCTTCATTAATTTTTTAAAACATTTCAAAAATGTGTGTTGGTGCTTTTCCAGTTGTCTTCCACCTTTTACGTTGCTTGCTTGGCTGACTACTTACGATGCTCCTACATCATACTCCCTCGCTTGAAAATTTTCATGAACTCTTATTCATGAGATCTTGCACGGTCTATCCATGCTTTTTAATTTCTTCTTCATCCTCCCAACTGGCATCTTCAACTGGATGTCTCTTCCATTTGACCAAGTATTCAAAATACTCTTTCCTCTTGGTCTTTTTTCTAACCCTTTTGTCAATTATGCTTTGCATCTACGGCTTTTCAGCTACAGGCATTTGTTCTGTCCATTGAATCTCTTTCTATTCCTTCTCTGCTCTTGCTTCTTCAAC
>SNQJ01S0036469.1:0-18652 GCA_010110895.2 Picea sitchensis
TGTGGCATGAAATGAAGCCCCTGAATCTACTACCCAAGACTCAGAAATATTATCTACAGAAAGAATCAAAGCATCTTGTAACACATCACCTGTTACATTTGTTTCCTGATTTCTCTCTCGTTGTCCATCTCTTAGATTCTTTGGAGCTCTGTAGTCTTTCTTTAGATGTCCTTTGTTCCCACAATTCCAGCACTCTATCTTTCCAAGTTTAGATTTGGAGCTTCCCTTCCTAGAATTCCCGCGGTTCCCTGGTCCCTTTCCTCTATCATTTTATCTTCCTCTGTTCTCCATGTTCAACGCATTACCTGATGTCTCACCTGTGTTGTTCCGTCGCATTTCCTCACTAAGGATAACACCAACAACATCATCAAATTTTAAAGTATTTGAACCAGAGATAGAGTTACTTACAACTATGACCAAGCCGTTCCATTTTTCTGGCAATGAGCATAAGATTAGAATATCCCTCACCTCATCATCAAAGTCCACTTTTACAGAACTTAGTTGATTAGTAACCGTATTAAAATCATTTAAATGATCTGCAACAGACTCACCTTCTAACATCTTCATATTAAATAATCTCTTCATTAGAAATACATTATTGGATGCCGAGGGTTTTTCATACAATTTAGCCAATGCGTCCATCAAAGCCTTCATTGTCTTTTCTTTCGAAATATTAAAAGCCACCGATGCTGACAGGCTCAGTCGTATCGTTCCTAGAGTCTTTCTGTCAAGAATATCCCATTTTTCATCCTTCATGGTTATCGACTTCTTTTTTACTCCACCCAATGGTAAGAATAGATCCTTATGATATAAATAATCTTCTATCTGTATCTTCCATAACTGGTAGTTTTGGCCGTTAAATTTCTCGACTCTAAAATTTGCATCTTCCACCATTGCCACCACTCGAACCAGGAAGCCTCCTTTCCTATGAGTTACCTTCCACTCTAATACTGGTTGTTAGAAAGACAGGACCGTGAAGCAATAAAATAAAACAAATGCGATAAAAAAACACAAAAGATACACAATACAATAGAGACACAGATTTACATGGTTCAGCCAGTGTGGGCTACGTCCACCAGAGAAATTGTCAGGTACTTCCTTTATTATTATCCAGCAATCGAAGGGATACAACCTACAACAAACCGGCTGTAACTTCTTCTTCTTTCTCTCACAGTTTTCTATCTCATAATAAAATCTTCCCCATAATGCATAGCCACAATACATTTCCCTCATAACAGAGGGTTACCTTTTAGGGAAAAAACCCTAACATAAGTTATATCGTTAGATCTGCGACCTTATAATGAACGGTCTGGATTTACAATGAAATTACAATATACATTTACAAGACAATTTTTTCTTCGGGGGCTTCGCCCCCAGACCCCACAGAGGGGGTAACCCCCCTTTGCACTCCTCTGCATGGAAGAGTGTACATTCTTTTGGGGTGTAAATTCTTCATGGTGTATAAACATGGCTGAAAACAAAGACCTCTGAATCTGGAAGATAATCAGGCTCCACAACCAACAGTTCCCTTGTTCAGTCTTTTGACGAAGTTGACCACTTCTTCATCATCTTCCGAGTCGTCACTGTTGTTGCTATGTTCTTCTTGTTGTCTTTTCTTTTGCTTTGATCTTTTGGATGCTTGTAAGGATACATCTTTTACTTCTGGATTTTCCTTTTCAGTTCTCATTTCATATGCTATGAAGATTCCATGTAGTTCTTCCATGCTTATTGAGTTTAGATCCGATCTTTCTTCTAGTGTTGATATCTTAGGGTTAAATCTCATAGGAAGAGATCTTAGTACCTTTTGAACAATTATAGATTCTTCGATTTCTTCTCCCAATCCTATTATTGCATTCACTGTTTCATTGACTCATAAGAAGTAGGCTGCAATATTCTCATCTTTCTTCATTTTTATTTGTTCGAACTGACCTCTGTAAGTTTGAAGCTTTGTTTCTTTGAATTTTGTATCTCCTTCATAAATATTTCAAAGCTTGTCCCAAATCTCTTTAGCGGATTTACAATGTGCAACTTTGGTGAATATCGTATCACTGAAACCATTCAAAAGTGCATTTGTAGCTTTGGAATTATTCTCACCAAGTTTCACTGCTTTGTCATTTGTTGGTGGAACTATTGGTGTTGTGTATCCATCTGCAATTGATTGTCAAACTTGAAATCCCTGTGCCTGTATATATGTCTTCATTCTTATTCTCCAAAAAGCATACTTATGTCCATCAAACTGTGGTATTCCATTTGTATACAAGTTGTTACGCTCCATGATCTACCTTTCAGTGGTTAAAACTGATTTCTGAAGGAACCTACTTTGATACCAATTGTTGGATTACTGAAGGGGGGGTGAATCAGTAATAGAGCAATTTAATCATTTTTAACCATAAAATACAAGTGTTATATCAATGTACCATTATGATCCAATAACTGCAGAGTAAATAAGAAATGAACAAATGAACAACCATACACATACACAGTACACCAATGTTTTACGTGGAAACCCAAAGCGGGAGAAAACCACAGAATAATTTTTCTTATATTTCTTGAAGATTTACATTCATTGGAAGCACCAACTTCCTTTGTTTTCTAGCTGCAAATGGAAGGAGGCTCCAACCCCCTAGTTTTTCAGGCTACAACCTGAGGGAAGCTCCAACTCCCTAATTCTCTGGCTACAACCAGAAGGAGGCTACAACTCTCTATGTTCTTCGGCTACAACCCCCTATGTTCTCCGGATACAACCAGAAGGTGGCTACAACCACCTGTCCTTTCCCCGTCCAACTACCCTGAAGTAGAAGTAGAATGATGGAACCACTGTCACACTATCACTGTGAGATATACCGTTGTAAACCTGTACCAATAAACCTGAACCATGCATCAACCTGTACCTCAACTTGTAATCAACCTGTACAATAAACAAGTGCATCAACCATGCACCAACCTATACCAAACAACCTTTAATCAACCTGTACCATAAAAAAGTGCATCCAAACATGTACCAAGTATGTAACAATCATGTGTCAACTACTCATCAACTATGACTCATCAATATGTACCAACATCATCAACTATACACCTCATGTATGTGCCAACTCATCAACTATTTGTCTCAACCATGTACCCAACATGTACCTTAACCAAAATCCCTCATCAATTTCATCATCCAAATATGATTTGTAACTCTATAATAGACCTGGTGTATATGATCACATACTTGCAAACCTTCCTTAACTTTAACAACAAAAGACTAGCATTTTCATCAAACTTTTCTTTAGTCTCACATGACTAGTTTTGGATTAGTCAACAACCTTAACTTGAAATAATCATAACTTTGTACATGTAATAAATAAGGATCTGAAACTGATACACAATGTTCTTCAGTGTTTTTAATGCAATTCCTCCAGGTGTCACTACTTGGAACCTCTCCAAAAAGGAGTTATAGCAAAAATGGCATACCTTGCTGAATTCTGGCTTATTCTAGAGAGAGACCTTGTAGAGCGTGCCCCACACGAAATATTTGTTGAATAGATCTGAAATTGTTACACATAATACTACAGAATGTAATATAATCAACACACTTTGTCTTACTGAATTTGGATCTGTTATGAAGAAGTTATGACATTTTTACCCGAAACACCTGTTTTTTACTAGTTTTAGGACTAGCCACAAACCCTATTTTCCACGAAGTGTAACTTCAAAAATACAACGACCTACAAGCTGAATTTTTTACCACAGATACTTGGATATGTTTCCTCAATGGAATAGAAATTTCATGGTATGAATCATTCTATACAAAATGTTATTGCGAAAATGGTGAGAAGACCTGTAAATAACATACCTTAGAAAACATCATCAAAAGAATTTATCCTTCCTTGAATTTCAGCCTTCTTTTCTTCACCTTCCCTTAGATATTCGGCTTAGATATCCTTTGGTTACCTCAGGCACCTATAGGTATTCAATATGCTCAAGTGTGTCTTAAATGAGAGAACCTTGCCTCTTATTTATACTCTCCAAGTAGCTTCCTTAAAAACTTATAATTTCTCCATTAAATTTATTATTTAAATAATTTATTTTGTATTCAATTTGAATTATAGTACACTCATCACTTCACTTTATTATTTTCCTTCTAAAATCTATTAAACCACTTTGACTACTTTGACCTTTTGGGGCTTCTAGATGACATGTGAGGGTCCTCCAACTTCGTACGACCATAACTCTCAAACCGTGAGGAGTTATGTGACATTCCACATACCACCAGAAATGGAATGACATGTACTATCCATATAGAATGGTATTGCCTAAAAATATATCAAAAATAATACCATTATCCATCAAACAAATTTGGGTCAATTACCCAAACCTGGCTTCTCCAACTTCTCATGGCCATAACTCTCTAACCGTGAGGAGTTACGTGACGTTCCACATGCCACCGGAAATGGCATGACAAGCATTATCAATCTAGGATAGTTTCACTGACAAATTCACTAACCTTTATCTCATTATTCCACAAATAAGCATGGATTCTCTAACCATACTTATAGGATAACTCAATCCACAAAGCGTCTTCCCGTGAGGGATTTCACCATAAGGGGACCACTTTGGAGTTCATCCATTTGTACTTATTATCAACCATGACAAGACAATAATGAGTCATCAAACAACCTTGGGTCCATTACCCAGACCTTTGTGCTACCAGGCTTTCTTCAAGGGTTGGCATCAATGACAACCAACCTCAATCAACAGATTCAGTTTCAGGATTTGTGTTATACTTCAAGTTGAGCATGTCCTTTTCAATGAGAACAAATTCTTTAAAATCCTCTAACAAATTGTTTGTTTTAGACCTTTTAACCCACATGGTTGTAGTATGATGTAAAGCTTTTGCATAATAATCAACGATCAGATTTTCTACAGGCATAGAATCTGCAAGGATCTAATTTTTTAGTGTAAAAATTCTTTGTTTAAAGTCTTTAACTTTTTCCTTCGGATTCATATTCATACTAGATAACTCCATAACTAAGACTTCGGGATATTTTTCATCTTCGAATTTTTCTAAGAAAAACATTTCCTTCGAAGGTATAAGGAAAAATCCTGCACACGAAATCTTCATGTTCCATGTTTCTAAGCCTAACAACCAACATAAATTTTTTTATATGATCCTTAGCTGACTGTTTAGAATCATGATAAAACTTAGGTAATAAATTTTCAAGATGCTTAGGTAAAGGATGTTGAGGTCCTGGTATGGAAAAAACATCTTGGTCAAGCCAAGGCCTGGTGGGATTATTTTGATTAGCCATCTAGGAGGAAATCTCTGAGTTATTTGAAGTTTGAGATTTTTCAGAAGATGAAATTTCTCCGTCTGAATATTCTCCTCCTGAAGGAGGTGGAGAAGGGTCGGGTGGTGAAGGAGGAAGACCAGATCCCCCAACACCTAGAATAAGCGCTTATGATGGGTTGATTAGGATGTCGTGTAGCACATAATTTGGTGTACCAATAACATGAAGATTTTCCTATTGACCAGAAATTTAAGAGGCTAATGTAATTGGTCACCTAGCTCCCTTAGTCTTGCCAAAGAATCGTGAGTTCTTATTACTGATTGGTGGGATTTCTGTAGAATATCCTGTGTAAATTTGTTGAACCTGAACATAATAGATCTAGCTAAACAATAATACACACATTTGCAGAGAGAATTGGAGAAGGAAGAAGAAGGAGAGAAAGAATAGAAGAATTCTCATTAACTGATTCCACACTCAAAGAGTGAATAATTTACAATAGATATAGGATACATGAGTAACTAATGAGTCATAGTGATGGTCTAGAGTGATGTGGACACATACTAGCAGTTATGGGAGTGAATTTCCACCTAGTCTAGTCTCTTAGGTAGTTACGGGAGTGAACTGCCACCTAGTTGAGTTAACTAGTCAACTAATATTCAGTTAATTGACTGAAAAAAGAGTGGTGAGGAGTTAAATAAGGAAATAAAGGGTAATGCACCAGTCTGGTGATGATCCCAAAGCAAGTGTGCATTAGTTGGTGATGATCCCAATGTTGCATGGTGACAAAACCAATGCAGCATATAAACTCAACTCAACTAGTCAAACTAAAGTGTCAACCGAAAGAGAATATTCTCTAGGTGGAATATTCTCCCCTAAAATATAGGAGACTGGATAATGACTAATTATGACTAATAAACAAGGAAAAACCTTAGGAAAAATAAATCCTAGGTGTGTGTAAAGTAACTCCAACACCCCCCCTAAACATCACTATGGTGAAAATAAAGAATGGGTCCCGGCAACAAGGCCATGCTAGGTATCCAAATACAAAAGATATACTGAACTAAACAAGGAAAGAAGGAAAATCTCATGGGAAAACCCCCCTGCTCAAATTACAATGCATAAAAAAAATGAGAAGGAACAAAAAACAGTTGCTAAGCAATCTTGTCCTTCACTCCAAGAAGACCTTGCAACTGTGCAAGTTTGTGCTCGTTGAAGATTTTGTTGAAGATGTAGATGTCTGCATAGATATGATGAAGTATATGCACCATTGATATGTCCACACATATCCACTTTATCTTATTGTAATGAAAAATATCCAAATAAAATTTGGATGAAATTTTGAAAACAGTGCGGTCGTTTTTGGAAAAAACGCTGAAATTTTGTTGATTTTGAAACGATCATAACTTCAGTTCCTGGACTTCGTTTCAAACGATTTTTTTTTTTAAATTGGATATTTTCCCGAGAAGAATTCAAATATCCAATTTGATTATGCAAAGTGTAATATGAAAATATCAGAATGGAGTCCGATGTGCACGGCTCCCTTTTTGTCTCCTGAGATGCATGCATTGCGCATGGAAAAGTGTCTGCATGTGACTCCTGAGATGCATTCCATATATCTTCCACATGAATTTCAGAAAAAAAATCTGAAATGGAGTAGACATTATCTTCAATTAATGGAATACAATTTTGTGCAAATACTTGTGTATAAGACTCTTCAAAATAAGAGGCTTGATCTTCTAACGGTTTCTCTTCTGGCTCTATCTTTCCAATCCCATGCATGCAATCTTCACAATCTTCTTTATTCCCAAATAGAACCTCCAATATGGTCCATAATTCATTTGGAGTTGATTCTTTTGATTCTTTATATACTTAATGGAAAATTCCGGGAGAAACAAACGTGCAGATACTTCCTATGGTCATATCTTGTCTATTGAGGAAGTCATTTTTCTCATCGGCGGAATAAGGCTCTACTTCCATTTCCATAGTTATTTGGTACAATCCTTTGCATATGATATGAAGAATAATTTTGGCTTCCATTCCAAATAGTTATGAGGCGTGAGAAGTATTGTCGATGAGTAAAACATAGATTCCATCTTTGTTGTGTTCTTCAATCTTCAGTACCTACAAAAAAAATTGGTGTAGCTTTTTCTTAGCAGTCCGTCGGCTCTGATACCATGTAAATGTGTTGAACCTGCACATAATAGATCTAGCTAAATAATAATACACACATTTGTAGAGAGAATTGGAGAAGGAAGAAGAAGGAGAGAAATAATGGAAGAATTCTCATTAACCATTTCCACACTCAAAGAGTGAATAATTTACAATAGATATAGGATACATGAGTAACTAATGAGTCATAGTGGTGGTCTAAAGTGATCTGGACACACACCAACAGTTACGAGAGTGAACCTCCACCTAGTCTAGTCTCTCAGGCAGTTACGGGAGTGAACTGCCACCTAGTTGAGTTAACTAGTCAACTAGTCTTCAGTTAATTGACTGAACAGAGTAGTGAGGAATTAAATAAGGAAAACAAGGGCAATGTGCCAGTCTGGTGATGATCCCAAGGCAAGTGTGCATTATTTGGTGATGATCCCAATGTTGCATGGTGACAAAACCAATGCAGCATATAAACTCAACTCAACTAGTCAAACGGAAGTGTCAACTGAAAGAGAATATTCTCCAGGTGGAATATTCTCCCCTAAAATATAGGAGATTGGATAATGACTTATTATGACTAATAAACAAGGAAAAGCCTTAGGAAAAATAAATCCTAGGTGTGTGTAAAGTAACTCCAATATCCTGTAGGTCAGGCCTCTGAGGAACAGGTGTTGCAAGTTCGATAGGAACAGATTGAGAATGTTGTTCGAGTGGAATAACAGGCTGGGTTTTAGATGTAGTGGTTGTATTAGGTACAACAATGGAGTCTGAGTGACTACAAATTATAACTAGAGAGAAATTGTTAGGAGGTGTCTTTTGACCCCTTCATGCCATTAATATGTTTCAGGCCCTCCTTCTAGTGCCATTTATTGATGGGCATATGTGAACGCTTGTCAACTGGAAGGGAAATTCCAGTCCGAGGTTTTTTAAGTAACCTAAGTCATTTGAGATAACTCACCCTGACGGGTTTTAAGGCTTCGTTAGCCAATAAAGGAATCTAATCTAAACTACGAGAATAAAATAACTAACTATTCACTAACAAAAATTTACTATATACATTCATTACATCACAATTCTTATCTACAAAATATACAAATAAACAATTGCAAAATTTTGAAATCTTGAAAACTGAGGTTGTACAAAAGAAACAAATCTCAGGCAAAATATAAATAGATGTAAAACATACTACAAATCGAATTTCAACCTTAAAACTAAAAGAGAAAAAAATGAATGTAAATGATAATTTTTTACCTTAAATAAACAAAGTATTTAAACTTAATGTTAATCTGTATTCACAAAAGAGATATAAATCAAAAGAAAAGAAAGAAAAAATCACTAACCTAATAGCCAACCAATATTTAAAGAAAACTTTGGGTTGTGGCTTCCTGTACAAAAATGCTCCAGCAACCTATCTGTCAAGAGAAATCTATGGTAGAAGGTTGTGAAATTCTAAGATCATGAAATTTCCTGAAGAAAATCACTTCTACTGACAATTTAAATCTCATTTATAATGCAGAAAGAACAACTTTTGTGCAACTGATCCTTGGTGAAAATATGATAGATCATTGAAATTAAAAAAAAAAAAAATTCAATTTGAACAATTCGATATTTTACAAATTCAAATCATATGAATAAACTCAATATAATTCAATATTTACATCAAAATGATATAATCACAAGGACCTAGACAACCTAGGATAATAGATTATTAAAGGTTGACAAAATTAATATATAAATGATAACAATTAAAAGAATGTATGAAAAAAACAGACTAAAGCTAATTTTAATTCAATACACGATCAATTACTCAAAGAATATGAACCATAATTAAAGATATTATAATGAAAAAAAATCCCTTTGACTTACAGGAAAAAAGCCTTAAGTAAAGTATAATCCCATATTCTTCAAAAAAAAATAATCAGTGGCCCATTTCCCAGAATTTTCACCATCTTTGGTTTCAAAATGACATAAGTATTTAAACATAACAATGATCAACTCTCATATCCACATGATAGAGGCAAATCTTTTTTAAAATAGAGAATTTGAAAAATCAAATCCTAATCTAAGTTTATAATAACAACTTATACAAAGTTTGTTATAGTAATCAAAATGAATTGCCAACTGTTTGAAGATAGATCCTATTACTGATCAAAAGAAAACAAGAAATTTCATGATCTTCACTGGTCAAGGGGCGCATATAGCATCCTTCAATCTATTTGGAGACCTGAAATAAAAATTAAATTAAATCAGAAATCATATCAACTAAATTAAGACTGGCTACAAAATCTTTGATTTTGTAGCTAGTCTAAAAATAACTAATGCTAAATAAAACAAATTCAACAGAAAATAAAACCAAAAATTTCGTTACCCAAATTAAGCATTTGAGAATGAATAAGCGTGCATTTCTAATCCAATAATAAGATTGACATTTGTTGATTTTTTAATGATAATATATCCATAATTTTTTTGGCGTTTTACTTTCCCGAGATATGCATTGTTGTGCTTCAATCTTTAATTTCTTGTTATCCTTTTAAAGTTCTTTATTTTTCCTTATTAATTGATTTCGACGCATTTGCAAATACGGTACATCCGCGTAATACCTTTGAGCCCATGCTAAGCAGTCACGACAACATTCAGGTTCCAAATCCAAGATTGATTGTTGTTGATATGTCTCTAAAGGTCTTTCTTGTCCAAGTTTGGCTTCCAGATTAGCTTGAATGTCTGAAAACCCTTCACAATTTTGAAGGAAAGGAGGAATATTTGAGATAAAATCATACTAGGTATCACTGTCCTCTTCACAGTTTCGACCAGAGTATTCTGAGGAGTCTTGATCCATTATAGTTATTGTTGGAATCGAGCTATCCTTTTTCCTATTCCTATTCCAAATCATCCTGGACAAAACATCGTCGACCCTCTTATTTCTAAAAGCAATTTTGCAGGCTTGGGGTGACTGTCTAATTCTCTTGCTTTGTTTCTTAGATTTCTCTTCAATCATCAAATACATAGGCTATGACTGGTAATCAACATAGTCTGATAGTCGCTCCTTCAAACTAGTTAGGACAGCTTCTAAAGACCTCTTAGGAACAAACTCCTTTTTTAGTATCGTTCGCGTTGGAGGTAAAGCATTGTTTGATGATCAAATGACAAAATAGGATCATTGTGAAGTTGAATTTCAATCTGAACCTCATGTGGTAGAGTTTGAGGGTGTAAAATCTCTTCATCATCTTGAGTAGTATCAACAACAGGGTTGTTGCATTGGGATAAAAATCAATTTCTTACCAGGAAAGTTTCCCAATTGTCCCCAACACTAGCAAGATGACATTTGACTAGGGTACGAATAAGACCGTGATTGAACAAACTAATTTCATGGTTTTGGTTTGGGCATTGTTAAAACTTAGACATCTTTTGCAAACTTCTGTGTAAATAAAAGGGAAAGTCTAAACGAAACCCTAGGAAAAACATAAGTAATCGTATATGAAAATAGATTATCATACCATAGCGTCCCTCGTAGGTAATGAACTATTTGATAATTAACAAGAGACCATGCCATCTGGTGTGAAAGAATTACAATGGCAAACCCTTTATATGATACTGTGATTTCTTATATGCCAACAGAGAATTCCATGGGACGTTCTTTACCTTAACGTTTTTAAACCATTTATTCCCTGACTGAGGAAGACCAATATCTTGAGCAATAAACTCCTCATTAACCTAGAACTGGATAGCCTCAACTTTAACCCTAGTGACATCGAAGGTTTTGGAAAATTCCTTGGCCACTTCCAAATTAAACCCTTTAAACGACTGGACAAAAACTAACCAACCAACCTGGGTGATCTTATCGATCACATCATCATGGATTAACAAAGTTTTTGGGTTGTTTGGTTCTATTCAGACTACAAGAGCCATAATTTTTACGAAATGATTGAAAACGAGGTAAAACTAGAGCACAAAGAGGTAGGTTGTATGAGGGAGAAAATAGTTAAGACATAGTAAGGTAAACACATAAGCATCAGAGAAGGTCGAGCCGACATACCTGATACTAAACGAGAAAAGGAGGAGTTGGGGATATCTAGTAATCATCCCGCACTGAAATTATTGATTATTTTCTGTAGAGTAGAGGAAAATCGGGCTCAAAACCAAGGGACTCATGTAACCCTCTCTGCATGCCACGAAACCCTATCCTAAAATCGAGGACATCCCCCTGATGCAATTATGATTAAGCAGATAAACAAAAGGTCAACTGAAAGGAAAGGAACATCATCAAAGAATATGGCACAACATAAGGTTTTAGAAAGGTTCAAGTAGATAGGTCGACAAATTAGAGATAGGAATAGGTTTTTTTTGCGTTTTACTTCAAATTAATCATAAGGTTTCAGTTTAGGGTCTACCTATGTTATAGGTCTAGGACATTAAATCATAACCAATCTCATATATTCACTTGCATATTTGAGTTTAGATTTAAGAGATAAATGACTCTTAAGGTATAAATCATGTAATCAACATAATCAATGGACCCTTTAACCATGATCAATTTGTCCAAGAGAAACAATAATCTTTGAACCATGCACCAGAATACCATGACAAAGTTTGACCAGTGATTTTGCACGAAAAGAGGCTTTAATTTCATGCTTTGCAGTCATGAAATTAAAGAAGAAAAACAATCATTATGCCACACAAAATCCATTTTCAACATAAGGAAATAATAAGAGAAAATAACAAGCATTAAAACCACACAATTTTACCAAAGACTTGTTAATGTGATGAATAGACTTACTAGGAAGTGAGTAAAAGACGATAGTATGTTTCAAATGTAGATGCAAAACAAGGTGCAATTTGGGCAGCTAACAAATGGCTATACTCATTCACAATAAGATGAGTACAATGACGATTTGAAGGCCTTTTTACAATAAAAATGAATTCCAAAGCCCTAGACATCCAAAACACTAACCCTAGGAGATGAAGTGCCAAAATCCATGTGGTCTCAGTTGGGGTAAGTTAGTACATCAACTTCTCGGGGTCGTAACTTTTTCATACGATCTTTGTTTAGGCCGCACGATAGCTCATTGGAAAGGTAATGATGAGGAGATTAATTTTTAGACTCAACTAAATCCTTGAACCATTATTTAGGTTCTCGATCATTAAAAAAATTTGTTTAGGCCCTCAAACTGGTTTGGTTATGGTTTGATTATGAGAACATATAGCTCGTAGCGGTGATTGCACAAGGGATCACCAAGAGGACGAATGAAAATGAATCATAGGATTTTCTATATTAAAAAATGCATTGTGTATATCTACTTTGCAAATCAAACAAGAAATAGAATGGATCTCGAGTCGGGAATTCCTGAAGAGTTGATGGAAACACGCCTGCATTTAAAAAAAGAAATTGGTTTAAATATGCAAGAGCTCACAGTGATGGTACTCGGGTGAATTCCATGTAAAAAACTGGTTAAATGAAATTTGAATGTTAGCATTATGGGGCTACAAGTATGTGTTTATAGTCCATCGTGTCAAGAAAGTTGGAACACCCACGAGTAACATTGTTGATGTGAAGGGATGGACTTTGATAAATGTTGGGTTATTTCGTATAGAACACTCCAAGACAAAGTCAACTTTTAGTCATGCTATGTAATGATAGTGTATTCAAGTCTTCTTGCATTTGATAAAGCAAGGAATATTACCAATATTCTAGAAAGCTCATGATGAAGTCCTTTATTTTATTAATAGAAACAATAAAGTCGTGTTGAGTCAATGCTCAAGTTAAGATGAAATATATTGATGTAATGAGTCAAGTCAAGTTCAAATGTGAGTCCAAATATCTTGGTCATGTAATGAATTTTTTGTAAAGTCATTCAAGGTTTAAAAATTGAATCGAAAGTCATAATTGAGTCTGGTCAAAGTCAAGTTAATTTAAGTTATGTAAATCATGGAATTTGTGTGTCAATTAAGTTTGCCAAACCAATTTCATAGGTTTTTTTTGTTAGACATTGTACAATCCAACAAGAAACATATTTTGTAAGTATCTAATTACAAGTGCATGAAGAAAAAATTACATTTTCCTTGTTGGATGATGGTGCCCATCCTACAAGAAATAGTTTTATGCAGGTTTTGTAGTGGAAGGTTCAAATGAAGAATTATGCAAGAAAATGACAATAGAAAGAAGATGGATGAAGAGAAAAGATGATGTTGACTACAAGATAGACGCAGATGACAAAGAAAGGTGCAAGTAAGATGAAAGAAGATGTAAGAAGAATACATACAAACGAATCATAGACATGAACAAAATAAGCAAAAGGAAAGGTCATATTGAAGAGGAATGAAGCAGTGGAAGAAAAGCAGCGGACAAGGAAAAACGTTTGAAGCAACAAGAAAAAGGAAGCAACAAAAGGGTCGAAGACTAAAGCAACAAAAAGAAGACAAACACTGAAGAAGGAAGCAAAGCAAGGTAAATAATTAGTATCATGTGTTTAATAATTTGAGATGCATAGTGAATGAGATCCATAAAAAGTTTGAAGATCCTCTTTGATCATGTTGTTTTGATAATGGAAACAAATATGATATTGGTCCTATGTTTGTATAAGGGATAGATTAGTGTGAAACAAAAGTTGAAATTGTATTTACTTGAGTAAATGTTGATGTAAGTCGTGAAGAGGCAAGTGTACCCCCATAATTTGTATGTTGAAGGTTTGTGGTTAGCTAGAAACCACTTGATTTAATGTGTTGTTTGTGGTAAGAAGAAACCACTTTTCATGACAAAGAAGGGTTCGTGATAAGCCATAAATCACTTGATGTATTGTTTGTGGTAAGCATAAACCACTTGAGAAATGTAATGGTTGATGGTAATCCACCAAAACCTAGGATGTACGGGTAAGCCAAAGCATACCGAAGATGATGATTGATGATGATGTAGGAGGAGTTTCAGGTACACGCATGAGATTTGTGATTCAAAATGGTTGATGAACCATGTACAGGAAAGATTTTCCTATAGAACTGGTGGATGCAGAGGCTGGTGACCCATGTATTCCGGTGGATGGTAAATTTTTTATAAGTCGTGAAGAGGCAAGTGTACCCCATAATTTGTATGTTGAAGGTTTGTGGTTAGCTAGAAACCACTTGATTTAATGTGTTGTTTGTGGTAAGAAGAAACCACTTTTCATGACAAAGAAGGGTTCGTGATAAGCCATAAATCACTTGATGTATTGTTTGTGGTAAGTAAACCACTTGAGAAATGTAATGGTTGATGGTAATCCACCAAAACCTAGGATGTACGGGTAAGCCAAAAGCATTCAAGATGATGATTGATGATGATGTAGAGGGAGTTTCAGTACACGATGATTTTAGGATCAAAATGGTTGATGAACCATACGTGAAAGATTTTCCTATAGAATCGGTGGATGCAGAGTGTATTCCGGTGGATGGTAAATTTTTTAAAAAAAGAAATTGGTTTAAATATGCAAGAGCTCACAGTGATGGTACTCGGGTGAATTCCATGTAAAAAACTGGTTAAATGAAATTGGAACGTTAGCATTATGGGGCTACAAGGATGTGCTTACAGTCCATCGTGTCAAGAACGTTGGAACACACAGTCAGTGAGTAACATTGTTGATGTGAAGGGATGGACTTTGATAAATGTTGGGTTATTTTGTATAGAACACTCCAAGACAAAGTCAACTTTTAGTCATGCTATGCAATGATAGTGTATTCAAGTCTTCTTGCATTTGATAAAGCAAGGAATATTACCAATATTCTTGGAAAGTTGGATGATGACCTTTTATTTTATTAATAGAAACAATAAAGTTATGTTGAGTCAATGCTCAAGTTAAGATGAAATATATTTATGTAATGAGTCAAGTCAAGTTCAAATGTGAGTCCAAATATCTTGGTCATGTAATGAATTTTTTGTAAAGTCGTTCAAGGTTTCAAAATTGAATCGAAAGTCATAATTGAGTCTTGTCAAATCCAAGTCAAAGTCAAATTTAAGTTATGTAAATCATGGAATTTGTGTGTCAATTAAGTTTACAAATCAATTCCATAGTTTTTTTGTTGGTCACAATCAACAAGAAACATATTTCAGGGCATGTAATTACAAGTGTAATGAAGAAAATTCATTTTCCTTGTTGGATGATGGTGCCCATCCTACAAGAAATAATTTTATGCAGGTTTTGTAGTGGAAGGTTCAAATGAAGAATTATGCAAGAAAATGACAATAGAAAGAAGATAGACAAAGAGGAAAGATGATGTTGACTACAAGATAGAAGCAGATGACAAAGAAAGGTGCAAGTAAGATGAAAGAAGATGTAAGAAGAATAAATACAAAGGAATCATAGACATGAACAAAATAAGCAAAAGGAAAGGTCATATTGAAGAGGAATGAAGAAAGGAAGAAAAGCAATGACAAGGAAAAACGCTTGAAGCAAGAAGTATGAAGGCTAGCAACAAAAGGGTCGAAGACTAAAGCAACAAAAAGAAGACAAAGATCTGAAGAAGGAAGAAAAGCAAGGTAAATAATTAGTATCATGTGTTTAATAATTTGAGATGCATAGTGAATGAGATCCATAAGAAGTTTGAAGATCCTCTTTGATCATGTTGTTTTGATAATGGAAACAAATATGATATTGGTCCTATGTTTGTATAAGGGATAGATTAGTGTGAAACAAAAGTTGAAATTGTATTTACTTGAGTAAATGTTGATGTAAGTCGTGAAGAGGCAAGTGTACCCCCATAATTTGTATGTTGAAGGTTTGTGGTTAGCTAGAAACCACTTGATTTAATGTGTTGTTTGTGGTAAGAAGAAACCACTTTTCATGACAAAGAAGGGTTCGTGATAAGCCATAAATCACTTGATGTATTGTTTGTGGTAAGCATAAACCACTTGAGAAATGTAATGGTTGATGGTAATCCACCAAAACCTAGGATGTACGGGTAAGCCAAAGCATACCGAAGATGATGATTGATGATGATGTAGGAGGAGTTTCAGGTACACGCATGAGATTTGTGATTCAAAATGGTTGATGAACCATGTACAGGAAAGATTTTCCTATAGAACTGGTGGATGCAGAGGCTGGTGACCCATGTATTCCGGTGGATGGTAAATTTTTTATATGGACTTCAAAAAATATGATGCTTATACTATGTAGGTACAAGAAGCATATGGAAGCTTTAGAATAAAGAAGACCAAAGACAAAAGACGAAGACAAAGCATAATAAGATGTTGAATATTGGACCAATTCAAAGATCAACTGAAGAAATAACAAGTATTCATTAAGGGGGAGTATGAATGAATAATTCATGCTTGTGAATTATGGATAATGTCTAAAATATATAATTTCACGAATGTAATGGAGTAGACCAATCTTAATGTCTACGTATGAGTGAAAGATGAGGATAAGGAGAGATATTAGGGATGAGGGTCTCATGGATTGAGTTGAGAGATTTAAGGAGATATTATGGACATGGTTATGGATATGATGTGATCTAATCACCTAATTAAGACTTAGTAGTTATGGTCACCTATGGTTATATAAAGAGACCATTTGTACAATAGAATGTACACACAGGAATGTTATAATGTAATATACATTTTCCCCTTCGAGGATTTCTTGAGTATAATTCTCGGTGTCCCTTGCAATACATGTTTGTATGTATTTTATGTTGTATATAAATCCAACAACAAAAGATCTCAATTACTTTGTATGTCTAGCACCAGAGTTCCAAGTAATGATTGCAGATGGAGGTACCATAAAGTGTTCTAGGAAGTGACATGGTATTAATCTCAACATGGGGGAGTATTTACTATATAGTCCCGTGATTTCCATCCAAATGGGTGGTGTTGATGTTGTATTAGGGGTCCAATGGTTACAATCATTAGGAACATTGTCCCTTAATTTTCAAGATATTTTCATGAGATTTTCCTCAGAAGGAAAGGAAATTGAGCTTAGAGGTAACCAAGGGAAACTCTCTATGGTGATAAGCTTTAATAGCATGAAACAATTACTCAAAAAGGGACACCATGGTGTAATTGCACAATTGTGCTCACTTAATGTTCAAACAACTATATCTTCTTCTCAATTAGATCTCCAAATAGTTATCAACAATCATTTCAAGGTATTTGGTGAAATGCCTAAGGATAATACTCTGACATGTCCTCTTTGATAAGCATCACATAAATGAAATTAAAAAAGGAGCCATGACAAAAGTTAAAATCCTACCCAGTAATACAACTTATCAGAAGTAGGTTTTCACTTTCACTTTTGTTAAAGTGAAATAAATATCCGATCACATCATGGAAACAAAAGATAAAAATAAACTTCAATGGTGCAATGGTGCAATGTAAGAAAAAGCAAAAACCATCCCTTGATGATTGGAAAAAAATTTCATTTTTCACTTTGATGAAAGTTAGAAACTTAAACTAATAAAAGTTCAAGCTATTCTTCAATCGTGTTGCAATAGTAACAAGTGTGTTCCAATCAGAGTAGAAATAAAGTTTATATTTTTATGAAAGTTAAGACAAAGCTCAAATAAAGTGATGAATTATCTCTTATAAACAACACAATAGAATTAGGTCTTTTCAATTAGAACAAGAAAGAAAATTTTGACTCTGACTAAAGTCTTAATAGAGCTTCGATGAAAAGATAATATCACACCCAATAAAATAAAAGTGTAAATTTTCTTCGATAATCGATGATCAGAGGAAACAATGACTTTTAATTAACATAAAGTAAATCATGAATTTTGAGAAATGTGTTAAAATTCATTGATACAAGTTTGAAAGGATAGTGCATCGGAGTCACGTTTGGATTTTACAAAATGGTTTTCAATCTTTTCTCCAATTAAAGTTATTTTTATCATTGATCACGATGCTTGTTTGTTTCACTTTTAAAACTTTCATGGAATGGAAAGATTTTAACACTAATCAAAATGAAAAGTTTCATGTGATAGCCATCGAAACCTTATTGATCTGTAATTAATTTTTTTGGATTAGTAGCTAGGATGTATTCTCCAATTGGAGTGGCCATTACAATTCCAAATATTTTTAAATATGAGAGTTTATGAATTTATCATGAAATAATTTTAAAATCTTAGTTTATATAAACACACGAATATGCATTATTTCCTTCACCATAAATCTTTTTTGTTTTTGAGCAAATCAAGGTGAGCAAGAAACTTTTCCATTTTAGTATAATGTGAATAGTTTATTTGGAAAAATCTAGTTATCAATGCAT
>SNQJ01S0036469.1:18735-38018 GCA_010110895.2 Picea sitchensis
ATATATTGGTGAAAATCAAGCAGGAAAGTGTATGAAGAACCTTCTCTTTGTTTATTTCATTGAAATTTATCGTCACTAACTAAAATTGAATGGAAATTTTATTTCCTATATCATTACATATGTTATTTGTTAAATAAATCATAGACTCTGCATCAACAAAGAACTGTATAAATTTTGTAATTTCATTTTTATTGTTAATCCAGACAACATGCCTCCTAGGATATCTTCTTCCATAACTCCTAAAAAACACAAAAGGGGAAAAAAAATCACGGAACCTAATGAATAAATTGATAGTGATATGGAGGTTACCCCTAAACAATTCACACTAATTTTTCAATTATTCAAACCCGAAATTGAGCCATTGCATCCCATTTTTAAAGACATTGAAGCTCTGATCAATGCTCGAAGTCATTTCCCTAGATGGGGTGAAGTCTATAGAATATTTAGACAAGAATATTGTCTTGATATAGTTCCACCTATTGACCCTCATATGATAAACACAGATGATTTTGTATTTGTAAATATTACAAGATCTCACTTACACACCATTGTTACAAGGACCCTATTTATGTTGTGTTCAGAGGCTATTGAATGGGTGATAAATCATAAAGATGTTGATAACATAGTCGTGTTAATTGATGAAGGGAGATGCATAGCCTCTTATCAACCATTAGAAATTGAAAAATATTATAGACTTCATCAACCTAAGAAGTATATGATTACTGGATTTGCTGAGAAATTTCATAGGGAAAATGATATCAAGATAATTTTGGAAAGTTTATGGTGGAGGATAAGAATTTCTTTGGAAAAAATGATGGCATATACACAATGATCAATTTAAGAGACCCATATATCTATGCCATGGAATTGATGTGTAGAATATACGGTGAGACTAACTACATCCACTTCAAAGATGCATGGTTTTCTATAGTTCACGCTATTGTTACTATAGGATCAATTTTCAATTGGGTTTCCATTTTGTCTCATTCCTTAAAAAGATCCATTGAGAGAGATAACAAGACAAAATTTGAAACATTCCCTACTTTTTACATGGCATCATATTTACTTGATATCATCTATGCTAGCAACCCTTTTCCAGGGTTGAATTTGAATTGGAATATAATAGAAACTCCAATTCATGTTTATTGTTAGGCTATGTGGGAGAATAACTACAAGATAAATTATGAACAACTTTGAGATTTNATAATTGAAATTTTGTAAAGAATTCCCTAGGATAAGTAGAGAGGATATGAGGCTACTGAGAAGCATATATGCAATTGTTAACTTCAATAGGATTATACATATTTGTGTTTTTATGGGGTCACTTCTCTCCCTCACTTATTACCCAAATATGTACCCAATAGACTAATTCTTGGAGAAATTGCCTACCAAATCATTCTACGAGGTTTTAATGCATCATTGGCTAAAGACTCTAGGAATAGAACTTTTATTTCCTATAACATGTATTATAGGCACTATGGGATCATGAAGTCAAAACAAGCTATATAGAAGGCTAATGAAATGTTGGAGTATAGGTTTCCACTGGGAAAATTATAGAGGCATGATCCTCTAGGACTAGTTTCCAAACATAGTGTTATTGTTTCTATAACACAACCATATGCCCATGAGCAATGGGACTATGAAGTGCCATATGAGAATGAAACTACATGGGATGAAGTGCTCATAAGACTGGAATCAAAATATTTTACTCCCACTCATAGCATGACCTCTATTGAACAAATGGAAAGGACTAGACAGAATTTGGTTGAGGCTAAGAGGTTATTAAATAAAGAGGAAGAAGACATGATTAAAGTTGAAGAGGCGTGAGCCAATCAAGAATAAAAATTTGAGAAAGCAATATAGTTAAGAGAATAGATACCAAGGGAAGAAGATGAGAAATAAAGATTGGAGGCAAAGGAAAGAGAGATATTAGTAGTAGTTGAATTGAAGAAGAAATAAAAAGAGGAAGTAGTTGAACGAAAAATGAAATTGGAGGAGGAGAAATATGAGAAGGAAAGAACATATAAAATGGACATATCAAGAATATGTTTTCATGGACAAAGAAAATAACTAGGGACATCAATCTATAAGTAAGCCATCTGAATAACCAACACAACAAGCCAAGCCACCTCCAAGTAGTTTCATTGATCTAACCATCAAGGATTTAACTATCCCTAAACTTGGCACAACAAAAGGGAAGGAAATCAAGAATAAAGACATAGAGATGCAACAAATAACTACACTCAATGGCTTAGATAACACTTTATATTGGGGTGATCAAAACATACCAACCATATTGAGGAAGTGGTAGATTTAAAATTAATAACATACAATAAGAGAAAATAAACCATTTTCAAGCAAACATAGAGGTGAAAAATATGTAGAGATTTTGGATTCATCGAGTAAATCACCATTTGTTGAGACTTCAACACATTTTAAAAAAAATTTAAAAAAATGGGAACCACTTTTCTTTCCCTTCTTTGATTTTTGGTGTTTCCCTTATAAAAGTCATATTTTTTTCAAGTTAGATGAAATTCAATTTATAATAATTTCTTTGTTTTGTTTGAAGTTATGACTCGGAAAAAGTCCAAAAACTCCTTAGTCAAAGTTTCAAAAACAACTTCTTAAAACCTTCTTGGAAAAAAAAATCATTCTCATTGGAGTTGAAATTTCACTTTTGACGAAAGTTGATAACTCACCTTGATAGTTTTCACTCATTGGAGGTTAGTTTGAACTTTCAATTTCAGAAAAATTAAACAAATCTTTGATAAGCCTCGTGGAAACAAAATTAAAAAAGAAACTCCAACGAAAGTTAAAAGCCTACTCTGCTAGTTTGACTTATTGGAGGAAGTCTTGAAATTTCACTTTTTAAAAAGAAAGTCCAATAGTGCAACATAAGAAAAAGTGAAACCATCCCCTGATGATTGGAAAAAAAGTTCAATTTTCACTTTAGTGAAAGTTTAAAAACTTACCTCGATAAAAGTTCAAGCTATTCTCTGATTGCACTACGATGCAAAAAAAGTGCATTCCAATCATAGACTTTATATTTTGATGAAATTTAATACATAGCTCTCCAGTAAAGTGATAAATTACCTCTGATATTTCCAAAACAAAATTAGGTCTATTCAACCAGAACAAAAAAAAATTGACTTCGACCAAAGTGTTAATAGAGCTTTGGTGAAAAGATAATGTTGCACCCAATAAAGTAAAAGTGTAAGTGTTTGGTGGGTCTTAAGTATTTTCGACCTTTTATTATTGACTCTTCCCCTGTGTGTTTCACATTCCCGAAGTGCCACATCACATTTTGGTTTTATTGTTTTACCAGAATCTGTTGATTTTTAATGTTAGGTGGCTTTTAATAATGGTTGGTGAGGTCCGAAATCGCTCGAGAGTGGAAGTAGAGAAACCTTGGGATCATCCGAGTTTTCTCTCGACGGTTGATGATCTTTGCAAAAACTGAGGAAGTAAAGGCACAGTTAATGCAACTTCGTTTGATCCTCAACACATTTGGTGGAGGCTCTTCCTTCATCTTTCGCTCTGCCTTTTGCAAGGAGGTCCCTCGAGTCTCTGCTCTATTTACTGATGTTGATAGTGTTGTTGGCCTTGTCAAAGATGATAGCACTATAGGTTCTTTAGCTAAGGATACAGGTCGGCTTACTGCCCTTTCTACGCTTCCTTTGGAGTCACAGGGAAGAGGCTCGTCGGGGAAGAGGCACACTACTAAGCGCACTGTGTGGGCATGGAAGCCTAAAAGAACTAAACGAACAATTTTATTGGGTATGGATATTGGGCTGGAAGAGTCCTGTTCACTCACCATGTGTGCTTTGGTGGGTAGGTTGGCTTATCGTTTTCTCTTGAAACTTTCGGTCTCGGAGTGGATGCATGCTACATGGGAACCCATTCTAGGTTATTCATCAGTGCTTCCGACCTTATCGAGTTGTTAGTTTGGCTTTGTCTTCAAAACTCCTGAAGACACAGTGAGGATGTTAGATAATTTTTGGGTGTTTGAAGGTGGTAGTCTTATGCTTAAGAGATGGAGGATCAAATTCGACTTGATGACGGAATATATCAGTTTCCGTCATCTTTGGGTCTTGCTCCCGGGTCTGTCATTGCAGTTGTGGAATACAAAAGCTATGGAGTCCATAGGAAATGCTCTGGGCCGTTTCATAAAGATTTCAGAGGATACTTTACATTCTAGGGACAAAATAATGGAAAAAATCCTCGTGGAGGTGGATATACATCGGGGGTTGTTGGAATCCTTGGATATTGAATGGTGCAGCATGGTTTTTTCTCAGAGATTAGACTATCTTGGGATTCCTTTTTGGTGCTCGCGTTGCAGACAATCCGACCATCTTAGAAAGGACTGTCACCATCCTTTTGGAGCACCTTTTGACGAGACACCCTCGAAGGAGAATATCTCTAGTGTCTACTCACCAAAGCTGGAGGCGCAGGAGCATGGTACTTTTCTGGGAGCATGGGATTTGGATAGTCCATCATCCTCGAACTCTAACTTTGTTGGTAAGTTGAGACTTTATGTTCCTTCACTTTACTGTACTTTATCTTCATGGGAAAGAGATCATCTTGATTCTTTTTATTCTTCAGAGACTATTGCATATGAGGTGACTGATAAGACTGAGGCTCTGGATAAATATATAGAGGAATTAACTACTATTCCTGAGACTATTTCATCTACTCATGTTTCTTTATTAGATGAGTGTGTGCCTTCCACTATTACTATGGATACCCATGTCGCGACTAACCCAGTACTTCCTGAGCTTTTATTGGCGTAAGGTTCACCCCTCCTACCTGGTTATGGAGAACCTGCATCTAGTGAGGATTATTTGGATAGGATGTTATCTGATTTGGTACCTTTCTATAGGGAGGTTACTAGTCCTGTTCCTATCCTGACTTTTTTAGGGAAAGTTGTGGTGGTTTCGGGGGAGCCTAGTGAAGTGGCTACAATCTATGTTTGTTCAGAAGTCTCGTCTGGTAAGGATCTTTCTTGGTCTCAAGGTATGGGATTTGAGTTGTCCCATGTTAAGACTAGAAGTGCCCAAATACTATTGACTAGGGGGCACTTAGAGGCATTAAATCCCTCACAAGGGAAAATCCATGATTCGTGTCTCTCTTAACATCAGAAGGGTAGGAGGACCCCTAAAAATGTCCTCTATGTGCAGGCTTCTCTCAAAGACTTTACCCCATGTTATTTTTTTTTCCAAGAGACCTTAACGAATGAAGAAAAGGCAAGGGATTTCATGTATGCTCTCAGGCCGGAATGGATGTCTTTTGCAGTTAGTTCGGTTGGTAACTCGGGGGGCCTTCTCGTTTCATGGGATCCACGCTTTTTTGTTTTCTCGCTTGTCCTCACTTGTGGCAGCATTGTTTTGACAGGTTCTAGTCTAGTTGATAAAAGGAAGATCTCACTTCTGAATGTTTATGGTCCTTGCACAAACCGAAAGCTATTCTGGAAATAATTGGAAGACAGGGGTCTGTTACCTCATGCAGATCTGATTTTGACAGGGGATATGAAATTCACCTTAAACTCAGATGAGATTTGGGGTTTGGCATATTTGACATACCCTTTGGCACTCTATTTCAAGGATTTATTTGATAATTCTTCATTGGTGGATGTGGACCCGGTTGAGCTGGCACCAACGTGGCGTAATGGTAGATCAGGAGATTCAAGTATTGCTAAAAGACTTGATAGATTTTTTGTGGCAGAGGATTTAATAGGTCCATCTATGAGATATAGATTGTGGGTGGAATTTCCATACATTTCTAATCATACTCCTATTATTCTACAATTGGATACTGGTCTATCGGCGACATCTCATCCTTTTAAGTTCAATCCAGTTTGGTTACGGGATGATTATTTTGCTAGTGTAGCTAGTGAAGTTTGGTATGATGCTTGTTTCCAGTTATTCGAAGGGGCACAAAGAAGAATAGTCAAGAAGTTTGCACTCCTTAAAAATCAAGTTAAATTATGGTTGAAAGCAAAAAGTATTCGAGAACAGGCCTTTTTTTTAAAAGTCGGAAGCTGATTTGGAATCGCTCTATATTCAGAAATTTAAAGGATCTCTCACTGATGATTTAGATCATCATTTGATGTTGTTGGAGGTAGAACGTAACAAATTCCTATTGGCCAAAGAAGAACGTTGGAGGAAAAAGAGTAGGGCTATCTGTATTAAGAGTGGATAC
This sequence comes from Picea sitchensis, assembly GCA_010110895.2. Lineage (NCBI taxonomy): Eukaryota > Viridiplantae > Streptophyta > Pinopsida > Pinales > Pinaceae > Picea > Picea sitchensis. The sequence continues at coordinate 24,934 of SNQJ01S0036469.1, forward strand.
AATATACAAAAAAAATTCACAGATCTGCGAGCTACAGGAGAAACAAAAAAACATCTCTGGTACATAATTGATGGATATGGCAGAGTTCATTCAGGTCGGGATGCAATTAAAGATGAAGCAATATCTTATTTTAATTCATTTTTTCAAGACATGAGGCAGCTAAATTTGTGTGCACAGTTGGATACTATTAGCTTGTACCCAAAGCTTGTATTGGAGGAAGAAGTCACTTCTTTAGAAAATCCCTGTACACTTGAGGAAATATCAGAAGTTCTTAAAGGTTTTTCCAAGGACAAAATTCCCGGCCCTAATGGGTGGACTGTAGAATTCTTCCTTCACTTATTTGATATGGTTGGTCCAGATTTACTTGCTATGGTGGAGGAAACCAAAATTCGTGGCGAAATTTTACGTCTGATTAATTCTACTTTCATAGCTCTGATTCTGAAAACCAACCATCCTACTTCCTTCTCTGAATTTCGTCCTATAGCTCTATGAAATATTTGTTATAAGATTATTACAAAGATAATTGCGAGGAGAATCACACCAATTGTCTCTCGTACATTGTCTAAAGAACAATTGGGTTTCCTCAAGGGTAGATAGATTCTTGATGCCATTGGAACAACACAGAAGTGCCTTCACAACATTAAAGAAAAAAAACTTTAGGCTATTATATTGAAGTTGGATTTAAAAAAGGCTTATGATTGCACTAACTGGGATTATCTAAGGCTTATGCTTATTCACTGTGGATTTGGACATCTTATGATAAGGTGGATTATGGGATGTGTTGCCTCAACAACATATGCCATTCTTATCAATGGGGAAGCTACCAAATTCTTCAATAGTGGCAAAGGATTGCGTCAGGGTTTCCCACTGTCCCCTCTGTTGTTTATCCTAGTGATGGAGGGTTTGAGCCTCTGTCTGAACAAAAGTCATTTTGAAGGGAAGTTGACGGGTATAAAGGTTTCTAGGATGGTAAACATTCTCCATATACTATTTGTGGATGATGTGCTTATTATGTCTAAAGATTCCTTTTCTGAATGGTGGGAAATTCACACACTCTTAAATGCATTAAGTGGTGCATATAGATTGGCAATCAATGTTAATAAGTCTACCTTCCTACACATTGGTGTCCAACAGGTTCTTCTTGATGATTTGAAATCGTTGTTTCACTTCATCTTCTTGAGTCTTTCGGCCAGGTTTAAATATTTGGGTTTTTATTTAAAGATGGATAGTCACAAGGTGGAGGACTGGCAATGGCTATTTTTAAAATATGAGAATCGAATTTTCCATTGGTGCAATCATTTTCTTTCTCTGGGAGGAAGATATGTTTTGATAAAAGCAGTGCTCGAAATCCAACCGGTTTATTGGTTGGCCTTGGCACACATCCCAGCTACAGTTCTGAACCAGATTCATAAATTGGTATTCTCCTTTCTCTAGTCTAGTAATAAAAAAACTTTAACCTTTCACTTATGCAATTGGGAGTCTATATCAAAACCCAAAGTGTTTGGCGGTTGGGGACTTAGAAACATCTTATGTTTCTCGAGAGCATTGTCTGCAAAATCACTGTGGCGTGGATTGATGCATCCAGGTATTTGGCAGAGGGTCTTAAAAGATAAATAATTCCCCCATATTTCGGTGTCTACTTGGCTGCGCTCAGCTCTACCAGTCTCGTCCTTTGGTTCCCAATCCTAGAAGAACCTTTTGAACTCTTTACCTTTGATTGTGCATTGGCTCTCTTGGAAACCGGGTGTGAGTGACTCCATTATTGTTGGAAAGGATGAAATTTTGGGCATGGGGAAGGATTCCTTTCTTTCTGCTGAGTTGATTACATGTTTAAATGGAAAAAATGTGTATTTTATATTTCAAGCAAGTCGTGCATCTATACAGGGGTCAATCTGCTCCAACTGGCTTGACAGTACAGATTTGGGACTGGAGGGTGACTATGCTTCTGAATGGGACCGATACATGATGAGCTTGATTGGATTTGGCATTTCTATTTCTGACAGACGGGATGAGTTAAGATGGACTAGTGGTGATTGTTCAGGATTGATAACAATAAAAAATGTATATAATGTGATGGAAGCCGAGGTGTGGAAGAACAAAATAGGAGGTTGGAGGAGAAAACTATGGGGTTGGGATTGCCCACAAAAGATTAAATTTTTTTCCTGGCTTCTCATTGAAGACAAATTACTTACATGGAATAACCTCCAAGAGAGGTTGGGTTGGTCCAAGATTATGTCATCTTTGCAAAGGAAACGGGGAATTTGGAATACATCTTTTTGTACACTGCCCATTCACTCGCACTGTTTGGAAAAAATATCAAAGAGAAATACAAGCTATCTATAGGGTGGATAAGAACTTCAGTGAAGGATTGTTTTGCAATATGGGCCTTCCAAAATCATAGTCTTTCATCTTTGCCAGCATTCATATGTTGGTTCATTTGGCTTGAAAGAAACTTGGCTATTTTTGAGTCAAGGATTCCATCTTTGGAGGTCATTTTTCTCTCCCCAGGTGCAGTGAGAAGCCACAGACCACATGAACCTTTGCACTCTTTTAGACGTTCAGTCCATACTTTAACACTTAATAAAATCATAGGATGGTTCAATGGGGTTGCTCGAAAAAATGGGGAACAAAGTGGAGCAGGTGGAGTCATCAAGCTCAATGAACATTCAGTCTATAGGTGGACACTCAATTGTGGAGGAGGATCAAACACAAGAGCATAAATTTTGGGTCCTTGGGCTGCTCTAACCTTGGCTCATAGACTTTCTATCATAGACTTCCATGTCATAGGGGATTCAAAAGTTGTAATTGATTGGCTAAATAACAAAGTATCTCTTCAGGCAATCTCAATAGACTGTTGGAAGGACAGGATAAAGGAACTCTTCAAGTTCTTTTCAGTCATTACTTTTGCGCATGTATACAAAGAAGAGAGTCTTGAGGCTGATATTTTATCAAAAAAGGCCCTCACCGCGCATCTAGGATCCATAGCATACAATCAGTGGGTAGATGGTCATGAGGGACCAAGACACTTTTTAAAGTTTTACTAGTTGATATTTTAGTGGTCTCTATCTGTGAGAAGACATATGGGGTGGTAGTGTTTTTTTGGTATGTATGTAAGACAAAAAAAAAAATTGTAAAAGTTTTGTCTACTGTTTGAACAGTCTCATAAGATAGTTTTTTGAATGGTTCATTAATGTACTTTGTAGATTCTCTGATATGGCTAGAGAATATTACTCAAGGCGAGTACTATGGCTGTAATATTATTGACATTGTGAACAAATTATATATCTTAATATAATGTGAAATTTTCTAGTGGATAAAAGTGTTCTCTTATGATTGGGGAAACAATGAATTTTAATTACCATAAAGTAAATTATGAATTTCGAGAAACGCATTAAAATTCACTTATACAAGTTTTAAAGGATAGTGCATTGGAGTCATGTTTGGCTTTTACAACACAATTTTCAATATTTAATCTAATTAAAGTTATTTCTATCGCCGAACACCATACCTTTTCACTTCACTATTAAAATCTTCATGGAATGGAAATATTAATTTCAACATCGATCAAAATGAAAAGTTTCACCCGATAGTTCTTGAAACCTTATCGGCCCACAACTAATGTTTTTGGATTTAGATGGGATGTCTTGTCCAATTGGAGTGGCCATTATGATTGGAAATCTTAATAAATATCCAAGTTTATGAATTCATCATGAAATAATTTTGAAATCTTACTTTATATAAACACAAGGATACACGTTATTTCCTTTGTCGAAAATCTTATTTGTATTTTAGCAATCGAAGTGAGAAGCAAAATTTTCCACTTTAGTATCATGTGAACAATTTAATTGGTGAATTTTGATTATCAGTGCATTCGTCACCAGCGGAATTTAGAGCTTTGATGATTTTATATATTGGTTAAAACCAACTGGGTAAGTTTATGAAGAACCTTCTCTCTGTCCATTTCATTGAAATTTATCAAAACTAGCTAAAATTGAATGGAGATTTTATTTCCTATATCATTACATACATTAAGTTATTTGTTAAATAAATCATAGACTTTTTATCAACAAAGAACTATATAAAGTTAGTAATTTTATTTTAATTTTCAATCTAGATAGTAGGATATTTTCTTTCAAATATCCTAAAAAAATCTCCAAAAGGGAAAAAAAATGATCATAGAACTTATTGAACAAATTAACAATGATATGGAGGTTACCCCTAAACAATTGACACTAGTTATTCAATTATCCAAACATTAAATTGAGCTAGTACATACCATATTTAAAGAGATTGAATCTTTGACCAATTATCAAATTCCTTTTCCTAGATGGGATGAAGTCTATAGAATATTTAGAGAAGAAGACTATGTTGATATAGTTCCACCTAGTGACGGTGCTATGAGAAACACAAATGATTTTGTATTTACCAACATTAGAAGATCTCACTTACACAACTTTTCATCAAGGACCCTAGCTATGCCCTATTCAAATGCTATCAAATGTATTATAAAGAACATATATATTGATAATATAACTATGTCTAATGATGAAGGGGGATGTATAACCTCTTATTAGCTATCATAACTTGAACAATATTACAAAATTCATCAACATGAAAAGTATATGATAACTAGGTTTGTTGAGAAATTTCATCAAGACAATGCCATCAAGAAGATTTCGGCAAGTTGGTGGGTGGGGGATAAAAAACTCTTTGGGAAAAATGATGGCATATACACAATGATCAATTTAAGAGACCCATACATATATGACATGGCATTAATGTGTAAACTATATGGAGATCCTAGCTGCATCCACTTCAAAGATGCATGGGTTCTTCTAGTTCACACTATTATTACTATATGATCAATTTTTTATTAGGTTGCTATTCTGTCTCATTCCTTGATTAGAGCCATTGAGAGAGCTAAAAATCCCAACTTTGAAACATTCCCCACTTTTACATGAAATCATATTTAGTTGATATCATCGGTGCTAACAACCCTTTTCTAGGGTTGAATTGGAATTAGAATATAGAAAAAGTTGCAATTCATGTTTATTTTTAGACTATGTGGGAGAATAAATATAAGAGAAATTATGCACAACTTTGTGGTTTCTTTATTTCCCCCCTTTATAAGTTGATATTTTGTAAAGAATGCCCTAGTATAAGTAGAGAGGCAATGAGGCTATTGAGAAACATAGGCAATTGGTATCTTCAAGAGAGTTATACATATTTCAATATTTTTGGAGTCACTACTCAACCTTACTTATTACCCAAATATGTACCCAATAGACTAATTCTTGGGTAAATTCCCTACCAAATGATTCTACAAGGTTTTAATGCATCATTGGCTAAAGAGTCTAGGAAGAGAAATTGTATTCCCTAAAACATGTATATTATGACATACGGGCTAATGAACTCAAAACAAACCAGATAGGAGGAAAATGCAATGTTGGCCCATACATGTTTACATGAGGGAAATTATGAAGGCGTGATCCTCTAAGACTAGTTTCCAAACATAGTGTTATTGTTTCTATAACATGGCCTTATGTCCATGAGAAGTGGGATCATGAAGTGTCATATGATAATGCAACTACATAGGAGGAAGTGCTCATGAGAATGAAATAAAAATATTTTACTCCCACTCATAGTATGACCTTTGATGAACATATGGAAATTATCAAATGGAAATTGGTTGAGGTTGAGATATTTTTAAAGAAAGAGGAAGAAGTTAGGATTAAAGTTGAAGAGGCGCAATCCAAACAAGAAATAGAAGCTGAGAAAGTAAGATAGGTAGAAGAATAGATATTGAAGGAAGAATTTGAGAAAGAAATCTTGGAGGCACAAGAACGAGAGAGATTAGCAAGAGTTGAACTGAATAAGAAATCAAAAGAGGAAGAATTGAAATGAATAAAAAATTGGAGGGGGAGAAATTTGAGTAGGAAAGAACATCTAAAATATAAATACATAAAGAAGAAGTTGGAAGAGATAAAGAAGATAACCATGGACAAGAATCTATAGGTGAACCATCTAAACAACCAACACAACAAATTGGGCCACTTCCAGGTAATTTCATTGATCTAGCTATGGAGGATTTAATTATTCCTAAACAGGCCAAAAAAAAAGTGAAGGACATTAAGGATAAATACATAGAGATGGAGCAAATAACTACACCTCTTAGCTTGGATAACACTTTATCATAGGGTGATTAGAATATACTAAACCCTATGGAAGAAGTGGCATATTTAAAATTAATAACATACAATAAAACAACATAAACCATTGTCAAGAAAACACAAAAGAGAATAAGATGTGGATATTTTGGATTCATCTAGTGTATCAAGATTTGCTGAGAAATCAATACACCTTAAAATTTCAAAAAAGAATAGGGTACCACTTTTCTTTTTCATCTTTGATTTTTGGAGTTTCCGTTATAGAATTATATATTATTTATTTTGTTTGAAGTTATGATTCATGAAAAATACAAAAAAATCTAAAGTTAAAGTTTCAAAAATAGTTTTTTTAAACTTTATCAAAGAACTTTTTCATTTTCACTTTCATCGGAGTTGAAATTTCACTTTTAAATTGGAGGAAAGTTGATAACTCACTAGTTTCGACTTATTAGAGGTCGGTTTGAACTTTCAATTTTGGAAAAATAAATAAAAATATCTATAAATAAAAATAAATAAAAGCATCATAGAAAATAATATTATAAAAGGAATTCTGATGAAAATTAAAGCCTGCCCCGATAGTTCAACTTTTTTCCAGGAGAAAAATTATCTCGAATTTATATTATGTATAAACTCATTTACAAAATCATAAGCTGCTGTCAAGTATATCGGTCAGTGGTTCAAGTCACTGCCAATACAGAGAATGTAAAACAGCACAGTGGATCAATTCCAATACACGCCAACGATGCACGATCCAGAATCATATATGCTTGCCCTCCTGCCTCACCAGTGAGTATCGACGCTTTGGATCGAACTCCACATTAACACAGCAGTTAACTGGAGTATGGTGATGACAGCATTCAACCACAACAGTGATCTGTCAACCCTCGGAGTCAACAGTGAATACCATCACAGTGAGTCTAAGAACAAAAACTCAGCAGACACATGATCAAGTATTATACAGCTATCCGGCCATCTAATAAAAAACATTGCAGAACTAGAAAATGTCTGCCAACCTCCATCAGAAAATGCTTAGATGTGTCATGGAACTGTCCACTCCATTGTCTCTGTGAAAGATGGAGAGCCTCCCAGTCACCTCCTTAAGAGCTTTCTTAGAGAGAACATCCGCTTCTCCGTTGAGTACCCTCGGAATGTGATGAAATTTTATCTCAGTGAATAGTTTAGACATCGCCTGCACTTTCCGTTTCCAGCACTCAATATGGACAGAGTGGAGATTGGATCTATTATTTATCCAATCGAGAACGACCCTCGAGTCTCCCAACACAATTATGTGTTTAATAGACCACGAATTGGCTAAATGGAGGGTAGTCCAGAGCCCCAGGAGCTCAGCCTTAGTGTTCGTTCCTCCCCCTCGGTTAAAAAACCATTTCATGATTCTTGAATGGTGTGATTTGAAGAATCCACCAGCTCCACAGTTACCAACTTGCGCAGCTCCGTCGAAGCAAGCTAGCGTAAATCCCACAGGCAGATTTAGATTGATAGCTTTATGTGTGTGGACTACAACCGGAGCTTGTTTCCAGTTAAAGGAAAACATGACTTTGTTTATCACCTTCAGCAAATTAGGAGGCCGGTCCTCAAAAGTAACCATGTTCCTCTCTATCCACAGATTCCAGCAAACAAGTGCTGCCAGACTGACTGGAGGAGATTTTAGTGTGATCCACAATTGAATGCAATCTGAAAGAGTGTCTCTGCACCAGGAGAAAGGAAGAGAAAGATGCTTTAGAAGTCGAGACTAGACCTCCCTCGCAAATCCACAATGGATCAAGAGATGATGGACGTCTTCACCAGAGCAACGGCAGAGCAAGCAGATGCCTGGCCCCTCCCAACCACGCCGGCGAAGCACCTCCCAAGTTAATATCTTACCATTCCCCGCTAGCCAGAGGAAGAGTTTTATTTTTAATGGAATGTTGCATTTCCAAAGTTGGAAAGGCCAGGATGAGTCAGCGCTGAGTGAGCACTGTGATTGAAGAGCTGCATATAAATTTTTTACTGTGAGTGTGCCTGAGGCGTCCCCTCCAACCCACATCAGCGTGTCCTGCTCTTCAGTAAGTGAAATGCCAGCTCCTCTGATAGCAGCTAAATAACAGTTCCACTCAGTCGCCCACGATCCACCTAGAGCCAGCTCCCTGCTTCCCAACCAGTGTTCCGGCAGCGAATGTGTACCAAATAAGAGACTAGCCTGTGAGAGGGTAGAGAGAGAAATTGAATCGAGATGATCTCTTAAGGAGGGAGAAAGTAGAGAGTTCTCCTCCATTCCTATAATTTTATCCTTGCCAATCTTGATCTCCTTGCCAGAGCCGGGCTTCCAACGAAGCCAGTGAAGTATAACCGGAGTAGAGGCAACCAGGCCTTTCCAGAACGGAGAAGTTCTCTTGATCGGGAAGGACGTCCTTCGAATCCAGCTGTTGAGAGGCTGAGAACCCAAATATTTATCAACTATAATTCGATGCCAAATAATTATGTGTGTTACAGCTCTCCAAAAAGAGCTAGCCAGTAGAGCGGTGTTGAATGTGTGTAGGTTTTTTAGTCCCCAACCCCCAGCTCTACGGGGTCTGGAAAGTGTTTCCCAGTTGCAGAGGTGAAAACAACGTTTTCCACCCCTCCCGTTCCACAAAAAATTAAAGACTAATCTGCGAAGTTTGGTGGTGATCGACTTTGGAACCCTCTCCAGGGACATCCAAAACACTGCAAGGCTTTCGAGCACTGCTTTAATCAGAATGAATCTGCCCCCCAGGGACAGCCACTTGTTACCCCAGAATTCAATTTTCCTTTCAAATTTTGCCACAAGCCAGCTCCACTCACCCGGTCGAGTAGCCCCCAGCTTCAACTGGAATCCAAGATATTTGAAGCCCTCCTTTAGGTCAGTGAATGTAAAGTTGAAGTGTTCCCTGAATCGTTGTAGTTCAGGGGCCGAGAGTCCCCAGTAGTGTGCAGATGACTTTGAATGATTTATGGAGAGTCCCGAAATCGAACAGAAAAGTAGAAGAATATCCTTGATTGTTATCCATTCCTCCAGATCTGCTTTCATCAAGATGAGTACGTCGTCGACGAACATTAAAAGAAAAATCTTAATTAACTTGGATACCTTGATGCCAGTCAAATGGTGATCGCTGAAGCTCTTGTTTAGGAGGATGTTGAGTCCCTCCATAATCAAGATAAAGAGATAGGGAGAGAGAGGGCATCCCTGTCGGAGCCCTCTCTCGCTTTTGAAGAAACTAGAAGCTTCACCATTAATCAAAACAGCGAAGTTTGCATTGGAAACACATGCAAGTATCCAGTTTATGAGTTGTTCCCCAAACCCTGTAGCATGTAAGATAAGTCTCAAGAACTCCCAGTCAATACAATCGAACGCTTTCTTGAGATCTATCTTTAGGATCAGCGCTTTTTGGTTCTTTTGTTTTATGCTGTGCAGACATTCGTGAGCAGCTCCAATGGCATCTTGGATTCTCCTGCCCTTCAAGAAGCCAAGTTGTCGCTCAGACAAGCTAGCCCCCAGATAAGGTTTGATCCGATTTGAGATAACTTTGGCTATAACCTTATAGATTAGGTTACACAGGGCGATTGGACGGAAGTCATTTAAGGAGAGAGGGTTATTCTCTTTCGGGATCAAGACAAGGAACGTTGAATTAATGCCCCCTGCGATCTTACCCTTGAGGTGAGTGTCCTCAACCATCTGAAGTAGATCCCCTCCAACCAGATCAAAAAAGTAAATAAAAAATTCAGTGGTCCAGCCATCCGGCCCAGGACTCCGCTCTTTGTTAAAATGTTGCAGGATATCTTTAAGTTCAGTAAGAGAGACAGGCCTATATAACTCAATGGCTTCCTCAGCTGATATCATTTGCGGAAACATTCTAGCCGTAGAGGCCTTCGCCTGTAGATTTTGTGTGTTTGTGGCTTTATATTGTGTTGAAAAATGAGTGGCCGCCTCTGTCATAATATCTTTCTGTCCACGAATTTCACCTGCATTAACACTTTCAATTTTCCAGATGGTCTTTTTATTTCTATTGAAACTCGCTATTTTGTGGAAATAACTGCTGTTGGAATCGCCACAACGTAGCCAAGTTGCGCGGCTGCGCATTCTCCAACGGAAATCTTCATCTCGAAGAATAGATGCCCTGAGATCCTCTAGCTCACGGAGTCTAGCCGCCTCCTCCACCGACAGTGCCGAGCAAGTATCATTGTGAATAAAAGTGGATATGTGCCTCTCCAACAAGAGGAGGCGGGCCTTTTCCAAATTAAACTTTTCCTTTTCCCAATGGATAGTATTGGATTTCAGAACCTTCAGCTTCCAAATTAGGCGGTTTTGTGGATTGGGTTCAGAAAGAAAACGGGGGTCAGTCCAAGTTGAGTGAACAATTGCTGAGTAAATGTCAGAGGAGAGCCAGTTATGGTTGAATTTGAAGGGGGATAATCTGCGGACAGTGGGTAACAAATTGAGCAGAATGGGAGCGTGGTCTGAGAAGTATGGGAATTCCACCCAGGAAGAAGGCACAACAATGGAAGACAGTAAACTTTCAGCCACTAGAAATCGGTCAAGACGTCTAGCAATTGCAGCCGGACCTACACGCCCATTTCGCCAAGTAGGGACCAGGCGAATCGGCTGTACATCAATGAGATTATTTTCGGCCAAGATTTTTTTGTATGTTTCTTCAGCAGGTCCAGTCTGATAGGAACCCCCCCGATAGTTCAACTTGTTAGAGGAAGGTTTGCAGTTTCACCTTTGTTAAAAAGAAAATCCGACAATGCAATGTAAGAAAAAGTGAAAAACGTCCCGTAATGATCGAAACAAAAGTTCAATTTTCACTCCAATGAAAGTTAAAAAACTTACCCTGATAAAATCTTAAGGTGTTCTTGCGCTATGATGGTAACATGTGCATTCCAATTAGAGTAGAAATAAACTTTATATTTCGATGAAAGTTAAGAAATATCTTTGATAAAGTGATAAATTATCTCCAATAATGCCTCAATGTAAAAAGGTCTTTTCAATTGGAACAAAAAATAGTTTTTGACTTTTACCAAAGTCTTAATAGAGCTTCGATGAAAAGACAATATCACACCCAATAAGGTAAAACTGTAAATGTTCTTGATTATTGGAGGAAGCAATGACTTTCAATTACCATAAATTAAAGCATGAATTTTGAGAAATGTATTAAAATTCATTGATACAAGTTTGAAAGGATAGTGCCTCAGAGTGACATTTGGCTTTTACAAAATGGTTTTAAATCTTTTTTCTTATTAAAGTTATTTCTATCATCAATCACCATGCCTTTTCACTTCACTTTTAAAATTTTCACATAATGGAAAGATTAATGTAACTCATTATGGGGAATTTGAGGTACAAATGTTCTTTTTAAGGAAAATAATAAAAGAATAAAATAAGAGATATGAATTTTCAAAGGGAAAGGAAGAAAATTGCTTTCTAAAATCGTATTTTCAACTTATCTCCTTATAGGTTTACTCAAATTTCAAGTGTAGGAACTCGTTGGATGTATAATTAAATTCCATATCCAACAAATACCCACTTTGCATGTTTTTGATAGACTCACACTGAGATAAACTGGAAATACATGAAAAAATATGTTTTTTTCCACATCCAACGAATACCCACTCTACATACTTTTGATAGACCCAATGTGAGATAAACTAGAAATACATGAAAAAAACATGTTTCTTTGAATTTGATAGACCCACAATGAGATAAGCTAGAAATACATGAAAAAACATGTTTCTTTTCAAAGAAACACATTTTTTCATGTATTTCCAAATGATCTCACTGAGTTTATCAAAAGTATGTGGAGTGAGTACTTGTTGGATGCATAATTTGATTTTGCATCCAATGAATGCCTACACTTGAAATTTGAGTAAACATGTAAATAGATAAGTCAAAAATACAATTAAAAAAACTAGTTTTCTTCATCTCCCTCCAAAATTATTTACCCTTATGGTTAACTCCATCATCTTGAATCCTATTGGTTCTTTTAAAGTTGATTTTGATAGTACATTTTTTTTTAGGCCCATTTTTTACCTCAAAATTCCCCCAATTAGTAAAATTGATCAAGATGAAAAGTATCACACAATAGCTATTGAAACCTTATTGACCTACAATTAATGTGTTTGGATTAGTAGTTGGGATGGATTATCTGATGGGATTGGCCATTGATATTCCAAATGTTATTACATCTATGAGTTTATGAATTCATCATGAAATAATTTTGAAATCTTACTTTATATAAACACATGAATACAAGTTATTCCCTTCATTGGAAATCTTATTTTTTTTTTTAGCAATTGGAGCAAACAACAAACTTTGACATTTTAGTATCCCGTGAACAATTTATTTGGTAAATTCTAGTTATCTGTGAATTCATCACCAACATAATTTAGATCTTTGATCATTTTATATATCAATTAAAACCAACTAGATAAGTGTATAAAGAACCTTCTCTCTATCTATTTCATGAAATTTATCACTACTAGCTAAAATTGATTGGATATTTTATTTCTTCTATCATTACATAGAATCTATTAAGTCTTCAATAAATAATAGACTTTGTCTCATCATATAAAGTTAGTAATTTCAATTTTATTGTCAATCCATATAGCATGCCTTCTAGGAGATCTTCCTCCAGTTTTCTTAAACAATCACCAAAAGGGAAAAAAGAAATCACAGAACCTATTGAACAAATTGACAATGATATGGAGGTTATCATGAACAACTCACACTGCTTATTCAATTATCCAAACCATAAATTGAGGTTATATGTCCCATATTTGGAGACATTGGATATTTGATCAATGCTAAAATTCATTTTCCTAGATGGAGTGAAGTATATAGAAGATTTAAAGAACATGAATATCATGATATAGTTCCACCTAGTGACCCTACTATGAGGAATACAA
>SNQJ01S0036469.1:38068-54850 GCA_010110895.2 Picea sitchensis
GAATCTATTAAGTCTTCAATAAATAATAGACTTTGTCTCATCATATAAAGTTAGTAATTTCAATTTTATTGTCAATCCATATAGCATGCCTTCTAGGAGATCTTCCTCCAGTTTTCTTAAACAATCACCAAAAGGGAAAAAAGCAATCACAGAACCTATTGAACAAATTGACAATGATATGGAGGTTATCATGAACACCTCACACTGCTTATTCAATTATCCAAACCATAAATTGAGGCTATATGTCCCATATTTGGAGACATTGGATATTTGATCAATGCTAAAATTCATTTTCCTAGATGGAGTGAAGTATATAGAAGATTTAAAGAACATGAATATCATGATATAGTTCCACCTAGTGACCCTACTATGAGGAATACAAATGATTTGGAATTTACCAACATTAGAAGATCTCACTTACACACCATTGCTACAAGGACCCCAATTATGCCATGTTTAGAGGATATTGAATGGGTGATTATGAATACATATATTGATAATAGAACTATTTTGAATGATGAAGGGAGATGTATAGCCTATTATCAGCTATCAGAACTTGAAAAATATTGCAGACTTCATCAACCTGAGAAGTATATGATTACTATCTTTGTTGAGAAATTTCATCGAGACAACGATATCAAGAAGAGTTTGGCAAGCTAATAGGTGGAGGATAAAATATACTTTGGGAAAAATGATGGCATATACATAATGATCAATTTAATAAACCCATACATCTATGTCATGGAATTAATGTATAGAGTATAGGGTGATCCTAACCACATCCACTTTAAAGATGCATGAGTTCCTGTAGTTCACACTATTATTACTATAGAATCAATTTTCAATTAAGATGCCCTTTTGTCTCATTACTTGAATAGAGATATTGAGAAAGATAAAAATACCAACTCTAAAACATTTCCCTATTTTCACATTGCATCATATTTACTTGATAACATTTGTGCTAGTAATATTTTCCCAGGGTGGAATTGGAATTGGAATATAGCAGAGGCTCCAATACATGCTTATTGTTAGGCTATGTAGGAGAATAAATACAAGAGAATTTATGCATAGCTTTGTGATTTATTTCCTCCCCTCTCTATTAATTGATATTCTATAAAGAATGCCCTAGGATAAGTAGAGAGGCAATGAGGCTACTGAGAAGCACAAGAAATTGATATCTTCAAGAGGATTATACATAGTTGAGAAATTATGGGTCACTACTCCACCTCACTTATTACCCAAAAAAGTACCCAATAGATTAATTCTTGGGGAAATTTCCTACCAAATCGTTCTATAGGGTTTTAATTCATCATTGGATAAATATTCTAGGAAGAGAATGTGTTTTTCCCTATAACATATATATTGGGAACTATGGACTCATAAACTCAATACAATCTAGACAAGAGGCTAATGTGATGTTGGAGCATAGGTTTCCACAAGGGAAATTCTGGAGGCATGACCCTCTAGGACTGGTTGCCAAACATAGTGTTATTTTTTCTATAACATGTCCTTATGCACACGAGAAGTGGGATCATGAAATGCCATATGAGAATGCAACTGCATGGGAGGAAGTGTTTATGAGACTAAAATCAAAAGATTTTACTTCCTCTCATAGTATGACCTTTAATGAACAAATGGAAAGGATCAAACAAAAATTGGTTGAGGTTGATCGGTTACTAAAGAAAGAGGAAGAAGAAAATATTAAATTTGAAGAGGTACAATCCATATGAGAAGCATAATCTTAGCAACTAAGATAGGTAGAAGAACATACACTGAGGGAAGAAGTTGAGAAAGAAATAATGGAGGTAGGGGAAAGAGAGAAAAGAAACAACTCAATTGAATATGAAGTAGTTGAACCTAAGAAGAAATTGGAGGAAGAGAAAGTTGAGAGCAAAAGACTATCCAAAATGGAAACTATCAAGAAGAAGATGAAGGAGACAAAGAACATAACCAAGGACATCAATCTATAGGTGAAACATCCAAACAACCAACTCAACAAGTTGTGCCACCTCCAGATAGTTTCATTGATATAATAATGGAGGATTTAATTGTTCCTAAAGATGGCACAACAAAAGGGGGGGAGATCAAGGAAAAAGACATAAAATGGAGAAAATAGCTACATCTAGTATCTTGGATAACACTTTATATTGGGTTGATTAGAATATGTCAAACCTTGTTGAGGAAGTGGCATATTTAGAATTAACAGCATACAATAAGAGAAAACAAAACATTATAAGCATTCACAGAGGATAAGAATAATATATTTGGACAATATGTTCATATACACAACAAAGGAGCAAGTGTTTAACACTAAGAAATCCAAGTTGAATGAGTTTCTTTCTTTGGGGTTAGCTCTCACTCATGCTACACTTTAAGTAAAATTCAAAAGTAGTTAATGTGGATAATTTAGAAAATAATATTGCTTTACTAGAAAACCAAGTCAAGTTTTACAAGTCTACACAAGGTTTAGTTTCAATTTTTGTAGATCATGTCTTATAAGGGAGTTGGTTAATGTAAAATTTAAAAAATATTTCTATACCAAGGCATTTCAACTACAAGAGTTGAGTTTACAACTCTCAATTTTGTATAAGGAAAATTGATTTGGAAAGAAAAACAAGTTAAAACATAGGATCAAATGGAACTTATTAAGCATATTCAAAATAAAAGAGTTCATGAAAATCATAATATAAGGCTGCTAAATAGGACGGATGTGTATGAAATTGAACAAGACATAGGCTATTAGAATAGGGTGGTGCAAAAAAATCAAAATCAAATGGAAAAAGAATGGATGGCTTGTATAAAGATATGGGATTTTATAGAAGACACTACCATTCAATGTTTGCTCCCTTCACTTCGTCCTTTAGAAATATTGTATCTAGCATACCGAGCACTACAACTTTTTAAGCACATAATACAACGATGTGAAATGGAATTAAAAAGTCTATCAACACAAGCTTCTCATGGAATTAAAAAAAAGACATCTTCAAAAGCTTCTCATGGAGTAATTGAGAAAATCCACACAATTAGAATGTGCATTCTCTAAAATAGATAAATACATTAAAAGTTTTAATAGGGAATTGCCAATTTTGAAGGCTCCGTGAAGACAACATACTTTCTCACGTGATTTATGTAAAATAATTTTTGAAAATGGAAAAAGTATGATAAAGAGGTAGTTAGATAAGTAACCCCTAGTTCACCTAAGGGTTAAATTAAAATTGGTTATGATAACCAACTTTTGAAATTGTATATATATTAGAATTTAGGAAGCTAGAAGGGCTTTTTGATGTGAAGGAACTTGAAAGAGTATTTTAGGAGAATTATTTCTATTACATTGATAAATGAAAAATCCAATGATTGGCCAATTTAATTTTGATTGAAGAAGATTGTTTGTGAATCAAATGTTGTGGACTATTCTAGAACTTAGTCTTTGTGAGAATGTTTTGTAAGATTTTTCTTGTTGTATTACAAGCTAATGACACAATATTTAAAGTTATTTTAATTCACATTCTTCAGTGAACTCTCAAGCATTTTTCTATGTTAAATTAGATTTATGTTCTGTAAATTTTTATTGTTTAAATTAAATAATTGTTATAGAAATATTTGTTGGAAGTTAAAGGGTTAACACTTAATTTTCTTTTTATTTTGAGAGCTAATTCTTGTTGATGTTTAGGTTGGTTAAGATCCAATCAACAACCTCACGAGGATAACATGTCCCCTTGTGTTTTTATAAAGGTGGTACTCCTCTGTAATTTCTTAAAAATTTATCTTAAATATTTCCAAACCAAAGTATCAAATAAAAAATCCCAATATTTAAGGTTCAATAAAATGTAAAATATTACTAATTGAAAAATAATATATTCACAAAAATATTTCTTGAGAAGAGGACCATGAATCTTCAAAGAGTAGAATACAAAATATACAGAGTATTGTACTGAAATAAAATAACAATTATATGAAAAATAATATAATTCTCACATCTATCACAACATCATAACTTGATCACATTTATAAGAAGGAAAAGCACAGGTCCAAAATTGAGAGAACTTTAAAAGAGTATTTCATTCAAAATAAGTAGAAATATGATAAGAAAACTTGAAATATCTTATGATCAATAAATCAAAGTTCAAAATATCATTAAATTTTAACCCTGATATAGTTCTTTGGGATTTTCAAAAAATAATAATAGTCTTTGATAGTCTGAAAATAAAATAAAAGAGTATTTGCCCAAGTGAATTGTCATGGGGCTCCCGTGGACCATAAAATGAAAGTGGAAGAGGGTTGAACATGAAACAAGAAGAATGAAGGAGATGATCGAAAATCGGTTATATTTTCTCAATAAAAGCAATACACAATTGGATGAATCTTGAACGAGAAGAATAGAATGAATAGAGAAATTATGAAGGATGTGATCAGTTTTATTCCCTGTGATGGATCTCTCCCTGCTCTATTTTCTTGTTGATGTTCCTTTTGTATTCTCTCTTGCTACAGTTACATGATCGGTACCAACCACCTTTGCTTGATCTTCTTCAGTTATTTTTATTAAATCTTGCTTTAACCAATTTTCAGTGTAATCCCTCATAGGTGTGATTATTATCTCTTGCTTGACTTTAATGTCGAATAATATGATTTCAAGATCTCTAAATTCAATTGAAAGTTGATGTGATGTGTCTTCAATATTGTTGGCCCTTGACCAATTTTTGAGGATTATTGGTCATTTTTGACCTATTTTTGGGACTTCGACGGGCTGTCGAAGGCGGAGCACAAGACAAATCATAGATTCCGAGATCTCRGCCCCTTTTCGGGATTTTTGGGTTTTGGCCTTATGTAACGGGTATGGGAATGTCATCCCATGGGTTTACCCATGTTTAGGCYTGATTTTGTAATATATATAGAAGATTAGGCGATGTAATGAGGAGTCAGTTGTGAGTGTGCTAAGTGTTAGAGTTCGATCTATGTGATTGAAAGTGCTAAGTGCTAGTGTTTGATCTATGTTGTAAGTGCTTTGTGCATATTGTGTGAGGCTTGCAAGGCTAGTGCAAGTAACTGTAAGAGACTGTGTGAAGGCTTGGTGTTGTACCCTAGCTAGAAGAAGGAGGATCTAGCGATGTGCGCAGATCTCCTGTCTTCTCCAGAGTAGGACTTGGATGCTATGTGTCTGTAAGAATCTTGACCAAAGATAATAAAGAAGAAGAAGAGTTGGTGGATGTAGCCCCAGAGTGGGGGTGAACCACATATATGTTGTGTTTCTCTGCTTTGTGCGATGCATTGATGTGTTTATATGTTAACTTGTTTAGTGCTTCGATATAGATGAATGGTAGATAGATATGTTAATGCTATCTCCTTAATAGTATGGATGAATGTTAGATCGGGTCTATGTTGATGTGCTTAGTGCTTGAATATAGTAGATCTGGTTAAATACTGCAATGCTATGTAATTATGGTTTAACTACGCTGTAAACTAAGACTGGATATTGATGAATGTTAACTGCTAAGTGTTAGAATCATATATATGTGTCCCAACTAAGGTTGTAGACATTGGAGTCCTGCAACCACCCCTGCCTCTACCTCGGGTGAGACTTCATCTGCTTTGCAGGTGTTGTCGAAAGGGCTGGTAGTTAGGGTTTTGTTGGTGCGTTGTTGTAGCATTGAACCCTGGGTTTGCCCCTATGCCAACAAATGGTTATGTTTTCGGGACCTGAAACTGTGATTGTTGGGAACTAAGGAAGAAGAAGCTTTGTGCAAAAGATTTGACTTGAAACTATGATTGTTGGGAACTGAGGAAAAAGGAGCTTTATACAAAGATCTGAACTGAAAAAGAGAAAAGCTTTGTGCATAGAACTATTACCCTAATACGGAGTACTACTTGATCTGTGGATCTTTGTGCCAAGAAGAAGGGTCAGATATGAAGAAAAGAGGTAAGATATGGGAGCTTTGTGCCCTGATAAAGGTGAAGGTGAGACTAAAGAGGTAAGATCTGCAAGCTTTGTGCTCTATAGAAGTAAGATAAATGAAAATTTTTGTTTCTAGAGTATGGATCTAGGTATGATTGATAGATTTTGTCCTAGCTTGAAAACTAGGGCATTGATAGATGAACGAAGATTTGATATGAGTAGATCTGATAAGAATAATGAAAGATATGTTATACCTATGCATAAAAAGAATGTTTGGACTAACAAATGGATGCAGGACCCTAGAAAGAATTTGTTGCAGGTTAGCTACCATGATCCTAGCACGCAGTACAGGAAAGGTTGGGGATCATTTAAAAGAAAGAGAGGATTAACCCTTTGTTACAGTTGCAAAAAACCAGGACATCTTGCTAAGGATTGCTCTGGAAGAAGACCTAGTTGCCTCTGTTGCAAAGCTATGGACCATGAAGTATTAGATTGCCCTAGAATTATTGCTAAGGTTGAAAGGATGAATATGAGACAAGAAGACCATGAGAAAGGTCAAGCAATTGAAACCATGATAGAACCCTAGAAAGAATCAGATAAAGTATTGCTACAGATGAAAGAAACCCTGAATGATCATAGAAATATCAACTTATCAGAGGTCTTCAAAGAAAAAGAATGCATAGAATCAAGAATAGGAGACTTCGACATTGACTGTGTTCTGGAGGAAGAAACACAGGTGAATATTATGATAGAAAGAACTTGGGAAACTTTAGGAAAGCCTGTTATGATTCCTTCATTGGGAGGAATAAGACTATTTAGAGGATAGTTGATAGACCTATGTGGAAAGGTCACCCAGATATCTATGAGTACCAATGGAACTTCGACAGAGGAAGAATTTGAAGTTGTTAAATTTATTGAGAACAATGCTCCATTTGCTATGTTACTAGGAAAAACTTGGATTGAAAGAGATCAGGCCAGAAGGAAAGAAGAAGAAGTCTTAGAGCAGAAGAAGCAAGAATTAAAAGATTTCATGACCAGGAGGATCGCACACTTGATTGAAGAACAGGAGAAACAAGATAAGCTACTTAAAACCAGAGACTTTGATGTCAAAGTGGGAAGAATACTAGAAGACCCACAGAAGRCTGAAGTACTTAGCCCAGATAAAGAAGAAGTATTACCCCTAATTTCTACGAAAGAATCTCAGCAGCGCAAAGTTACTATGTCAAAAGAATATAAGAATCATAATGGAAAAAGGAATACCGAGACGAAGCTCACCGGAAAAAAGGCTAGAAAACTAAGTAAGAAGAGAGCAAAGATTGAAAAATTACAGAAGGTTCCAGAGGGAACTTCGCAGAAGGAAAATTTGCAAAACTAGAACTTCATCGGGATATCAGAACAACGTCACATGGCACTTCGCCATGGCAAAGCAATATAGGCATTGGGAACAATATAACTGTTAGACCGATGGCCCGAATGGGTAGAAAGGAATTTATGGTCAGAAAGTTCGCCACCAGACCGTTGGGACCGTGCCATAACAGACATAATTGAGTTAATGAAGGCTTCTCACCCGTTCCAAGAGATTCGTTGCCAAGTTATCTATTTATCCCGTCGCACCACACAACAAGAACATTTTTTCCAACCATGACTATCTGAGCCCGCAGAATAGTTGATTTTGCACAGTGATCATCACGCTCTTGCCATCCATCCTGTTGCATTGAGCAGTTACTCTTTGAACCCGAGATATTCAACCACGAGCGTGTATGTCCGAAGAACTTAGCACAGTCAAAGAGTCTATGAAGGAAGTACTCATCGACCTCATGACTGAGAGAGTGATGTATGAAAGAGTGATGTTTGTAGGTGTATAAGTGTCATCGACAAGAGAAGTGCAAGCCTCTTCGTCGACTACTCGCGGAGCTGGACCATCCCGACCATCAGCGGAAAAGAGAACCAAACACAAAGATAACCTAGAAAATGCGAAGCTGATCCCTACCATATTGCCCGACTACATCCCGCCTCTGGCCGACACGGTGATTCGTGATAGTGTGCCAAGATATTTCGAGTAAACCATGGTTATTGCGTACCTCCCGAAGGGGATACGTGCAGTTCGAGCGCAATAGGACAAGATCTCCATGTTGAAGTTCAACGACTTCAACCTCGAAGATTGCAAGAACTATAGTATGCTCGCCCTGTATAAATACCTGACCAGGATTAAGGGGAAGAACTCAAAGATAATCCCCCAACCGTGGACGATGAACCTCACGTAGTCCACCCTGTTAAATGTAATGAAAATCCCACACTTTAGAAGACACCAGGAAGTCAACGCTTATGTCAAGCTACTACTTTCATGTTACCATGGCGGCTACTTATGGCTAGACCACCGTATCACAGTCAATCCGACGCTGATCCACAGGATCACCGGATTAAGTATGCAAGGACCCGACCCATAGAAGTTCTATCCAGGAAAATCCACAGATCGCGCACTAGCATCAAGGATACATATGACGATGTTGAAAAGGGAATGTGAGGCTACAAGGTAGCCTCCATCCAGAATGGCGCAGTGCGCCTAGCCTACCAGTTAATAGCCGAAAAGTTAGTAAGGAAGAACAGAACTATGCAGGTCACAGGATTTGTCGTTGACCTCGCAGGGAAGTGCGTAGAAGGCCTATATATGAACTGGGCGAAGTACCTAGTTAATTAGCTGGAACTAGACTATCACGAAGCATAGGATCAGGGCTACGAGTTTCACTTTAGCTGGCTCCTGATCCTCATCACCTTTGTTGTCTGGGAGATGCCAGAAGGTGTGACCTTACCGGATATTGAACCGTTCGAGCCACTTGCTGCGAAGTTCACCACACTCTGGTACTCGAGTGATATGAACAAACAGTGGCAGTCGAACTTTGTTTTTCACACATATTACCTTCAGCTGAAGAGAGCCATCGAAGTTGAATCTCGCATGACTCTGAACACCCTACAAAGGTTCTGACCCCTGATGAAGTTCTGTGCAGATCGACACTTCATCTACATTACAGTGCAAGCCGATGAACATAAGAAGCAACTTAAGTCGTACTACAAACTCATGAAAGATGACCTTGAGGAGATCACTAAGGATTGGTTCACAAACCTCCTTATCCCTGCTGGCCCTGCAGAGATGTTTGACCCTGAAATGGACAGCCCGGAGGCCACCCACAAAGAACAGAACACACCCGGAACCAGCATAAGGAAGAAGACTGAAGAGGTCCAAGACTTAAGCAATGCCTCTGGAAAGACTGCTTCAGTATCACCTAATCGAGGGGGTGATGACGAAGTAGAAGAGATAAATGGTAAAGAAGTTGAACAGAAGCAAGGTGAAGTAACACCGCCCAGAGATGAGGTTGATCCCTTGAAGAAGAGGAAGGTTTCTCCCCCGAAACCTTCTTCTCGGAAGAAATCGAGAGCCACCATGACCAAAATGCAGACTGTACTCACTAGCGATGATTTTGACTTCATCATCGCAGCCCTAAATGACACTTCGTTGGAAATAATGGAGAAACAAGAAGCTAAGCAGAAGGAAATGTACGACAAAATTGAGGTCGAACTACGAGGAGTACATCAGGCCCTTCAGTCCAGCCGTGTAGTGTCCACTGTGCCCCTGCCATAAGGAGAACCAGAGTTGGGAGATGAACCAGCCCAACTTCGCCGACTAGCTGATGCGGTCGAAGCTCGCCTTCGTCACGCACAAGAAGAAACAGAACAAGCCATCCAGGCCTTGAATCAAGTGCAAGGCGTAATCGTAGAACAACGCAAAGTTGTAGAACAAGAGAAGGTTGCTCTTCAGGAAAATTTTGAAGAAGAGTAAGCACAGATGCAACAAGGAAAAGAACAGTTGCTCGCAGAGCAACTCGAAGTGAAAGAAGCAGTCAACAGAGAACTTTGCTATGTGACAGGCTTAGAGCCATAGGTAGAAGACCAAGTCACGCATCAAGTAGAACGACTCACAGAAGCTATCCAGCAGCTACAACAACGAATAGCAGACTTAGATCTCTGCACCATGCCCGACACCCCACAAGATGTAAGGGATCAAAGAGAAGCAGTTGCTCGAAGCGAAGTTGAAAGAATCAAGGACCTTGCCATGGAATGTAAGAAATTGAGTGATCACAGTGCCCAGATGTATGAGCGACTCACTGAGAAACCAAAATTGAAGGCACTGGAGTCACAGCTCCAAGAGGTGAAGTATCAAGCAGAAACGATATAGGCGTAGTTGAAGCCCCTGTCAGTTGTGGAAAGAATGAAGCGATCCTAGGAACAGTGCACCACCCAATAGCAGGTCCACACCATTCAGAGCAGAGTCATGGAAGTAACTTAGAAGCTCCAACCTGTACAAGATGAGGCTTGCCAATTGTTTGCAGAGATCAAAGGTCGAGGAGAAGAACTGGAGCAAGTCGTCACTGCAGCTGAACAATGCCTAGAGGGACCTATCAATGAACCAATCCTACAAGAATTCATTGAACAAGAGGTCGTGGCACAACAACGATTCGAAGCAGCTCGAGCCAAGCTCAAATATTTTGAAGTAGAACTAATCAGATCAGAGTGACTCGGGACGAGTCATAGGTGAGTGTTGGGGGCCTGTTGGCCCTTGACCAAGTTTTGAGGATTCTTGGTCATGTTTGACCTATTTTTGGGACTTCGACAGGCTGTCGAAGGCCGAGCGCAAGACAAAGCAGAGATCGCGGGATCTCAGCCCCTTTTAGGGATTTTTGGGTTTTGGGCTTATGTAACGGGTATGGGAATGGTGGCCCATGGGTTTACCCATGATTAGGACCGATTTTGTAATATATATAGAAGATTAGGCGATGTAATGAGGAGTCAATTGTAAGTGTGCTAAGTGCTAGAGTTTGATCTATGTGATAGAAAGTGCTAAGTACTAGTGTTTGATCTATGTTGTAAGTGCTTTGTGCATACTATGTGAGGCTTGCAAGGCTAGTGCAAGTAACTGTAAGAGACTGTGTGAAGGCTTGGTGTTGTACCCTAGCTAAAATAAGGAGGATCTAGTGAGGTGTGTAGATCTCCTGTCTTCTACGGAGTAGGACTTTGATGCTATGTGCCTGTAAGAAGCTTGACCAAAGATAATAATTAAGACGAAGAGTTGGTGGATGTAGCCCTAGGGTGGGGGTGAACCACATATATGCTATGTTTCTCTGCTTTGTATGATGTATTGATGTGTTTATATGTTAACTTGATTAGTGCTTCGATATAGATGAATGGTAGATAGATATTTTAATGCTATGTGCTTAATAGTATGGATGAATGCTAGATCTGGTCTATGTGGATGTGCTTAATGCTTGAATATAGTAGATCTGGTTAAATATTGCAATGCTCTGTAATTAGGGTTTAACTGCACTATAAACTAAGACTGGATATTGATTAATGTTAACTGATAAGTTCTCTATTAAGTATTAGAATCATAGATCTGTGTCCCAACTAAGGTTGTAGACACTGGAGTCCTGCAACCACCCTTGCCTCTACCTTGGGTGAGACTTCATCTGCTTCGCAGGTGTTGTCGAAAGGGCCGGTAGTTAGGGTTTTGTTGGTGTGTTGTTGTAGCGTTGAACCCTGGGTCTTCCCCTGTGCCAACAAATATCTTCATTTTTATTCACATATATAACTAGCAAACTTTTGACTTCTTGTTATGTGTACTCGGTCAAACTATTAAATTTTTCTGCTAACACGGTCTTCAATAGTTCCAGATGCTCTTCAAATTGTTCTCTTGTCATAAGCATAGAATTTGATATTAATCTTGGATTTTAAAATTATCTGGTGGTTCTTGCCAAGTCTAACTCAACCAATCTCAAATATGATTCCCCATTTTTGACAATTAAAGTGTCACAATTAGCCAATATTTCCTTTAAAGTCTTTATTCTCTTAATCCAACATGTTTTTAATTGTTTTATACGAGTAGGAGAAGGAAAATATTCTTCCTTTCTTTTTAATTCGCTCATAGATGAAACTTTTAAAACAAATGTAATAACAACCTCTTTATAAAATCCTTTATCGTTCTCTAAATCAACTTGAAGGTATTGTCTTAGATTTGTAATTATGGAGCCCAAACAAACAAAGTTATTCACAAGTTTCCATGCCTCAAGAATTAGAGACAATCGTTTCTTAATATTCTCCCCAACATACCTTCTGATAACGGCTAATAGGCTTGATATCGCTCTTAATTTTGAACTTGACTCTGGCTTTCTGTCAAAGTTCCTCCATGGTTGAATTGTAGTAATTATACTAGCGAATATGGGAGGTGGCATTAGAGAATTTTGTAATTCTTTAATACTTTATTTAAGTATGGTGTTTTCAACTTCCATCTCTCCTATTGAAATCTTCAAGGACAAGCCTTTAGATTCATGGATCTGTACTATCTTCGACAGTGGAATCCCTTTTAGGTCAACTTCTAAACTTGACCTTCCTTGAACCTTTTTGTTTTTGGAATGAATTCTTTCAAAGAATAATTTCATTGAGTTTTTATCAAATAGGGAATTATGAAGAGTAATATATTCTTCTTCAAAGAGAACTGGTTGTTGTGTTACCAATTCAACTGCAACTTCCCGACTTTCTTGAAGCCTTTTCTCTTTATCCGAAAATTCTATATCTTCCATATTGGCATCCAAATCCATGTATTTGAGAAAAACATTCATCTTTGGGGTGTGAACTTGTCTACTTCTTTCTCATTAATTGGTATTTCTCTTTTAATCGTTACAAGAAGTTTGCGGGTTCATTCCAAATTTCCCTTAGGATGGTTTTGGTCTCTTCCGTCATCAGAATCATCGATTGAAGACTTCTTTTATCCTTGTGTTGTTGGCTAGGAATTTTGTTTTTGTGAGCCGCTTCTTTGAGATACATTGGGAGAACGAGTACTCCTTTCATTTATCATTCTTCCATGTTGTCGATGTGGTTCATTGGTACTGATAACAATGTTAATATCTTCAATAGAAAATTCCTCAGGGTTTTTGTCTTCATCTTCCTCTTATCCAAATAGAAAGGTGTTGAATATGAGACATTTTAACCCACATAAATCATATGTTTCATGAACAATTTATTTGGTTCAAACCCTTTAATTTATTCTACCACCTTTAAATAAAATTGATCAAATTGAGATGCATATTCGTCAATGTTTTCAGCATTCTTCAATATTATTTCACTGATTTTCCATTGTAAAGGAATGAATTGCTTTTTCCTCCTTTCATGGTGTTGACACTCGGAACTGAATTTGTGTTGCAGCAAATCAATCCCGAGGCAACCTCGAACCACTTTGGATTGGAAGCTGCCCCCTCCCAACCCGAGAGGGATCTCTTGAACAATGTCACAACATGATCTTCGGTAAGCGTGAAATGGTGGGCAAATTTATGGGTAAATGATAGTTTTGGATTTTTAGAGTTTGGGGGTTGGACCAGGGAAACAGTTCATTGGGCATGGAATCAAGTGAAAACCGAAGAAAGGAGATAATAGCAGTGATCGTATAAATTGCGGAAAATGAGGCAAAGTAAGTCTATCTTTCAGCAATTTGATAATCATGATGCGGTAGCAGAAAAAAGAAAGGAAAGGCCATCACAGTGAAAGCATCGATCAAGGAGGAATTTTCACTACGATAATCTTTAGAGGAAAACAAACGAAGGCTGATATATAGATGCAGAGTGCTTATCTGGAATGAATTCTGATCAGTCACCATAGAATGCAACACATTTATCAACTGTGGGTAAGGAGCATATAAAATGAATTCCAAACAAGTTTAACACAGCTGGAAAAAAAAGGAAGAAATAAACAATATGATAATGACAACACATATATATCAATTGTGGGTAAGGAGCATATAAAATGAATTCCAAATAGATTTAACACAGCTGAAATAAGGAAGAACATACTGAAGGAATCAACCGTGATGAATCTCACAGTCTCAAGTAAATACATCATCTATATAACTCCAATTCGGATTTACAAAATAACTCAGCGTACAAAGGAACCCCTCTTCACAAGAGGTTTAT
Source organism: Picea sitchensis (assembly GCA_010110895.2). Lineage (NCBI taxonomy): Eukaryota > Viridiplantae > Streptophyta > Pinopsida > Pinales > Pinaceae > Picea > Picea sitchensis. The sequence continues at coordinate 51,971 of SNQJ01S0036469.1, forward strand.
TCCCCAGCTCTCCCCCACGCCCCCCTTTCCCTCTGTTACATACAACAGTCTTTTAAAAGAGAAAAAATCTAAAATAAAACTCTTAGTGTTTCGGGAAATATGAAACGGTTCGCCTTCATGGAAAACTGCGACTGCCAGGTGCTCTGCGAGCTCTTTGAACCATTACTAATGGATGATTGCTTTGTATGGTTTAACTTTAATGCTGGGTGTCATCACTTTACAAAGCGTTTGGACGTTATTATAACGGAAATACATACTGTAAAAAACAACAAATTCACTCGAATCCAAAATTTCAGCTTCGTAACTGCTGCAACGCAAATGGTCACTGTGGGCACCCATATATGAGTTCGATTGGCTCGGCGTTATTTGTAATTATCGAAATAATACTTTTCATGTTCCACATAGGGATATGTACACTGTGCGTGTTGTGGCGATAGATTTATGAATTTGTCAGTTCGACTGGTAAAGCTGATTCGAGAAATGGCATCTGTATGTAGTCATTTTTTCTGATATGCTCCTCCCTCATCACATCTCTGGCCTCTTACTTTCCTCTTCGAGGAATCTGCTTCTCTGCATTACCAATGGCGCTACTAAACAAACGACCTCATGTTGTTATTTTCCCTTTCCCTGCTCAGGGTTACATTAACGCTATGATGCAGCTGGCCCAAATTCCATATGCTTGTGGCTTCTATATCACCTTCATTAATACTCAATATATACAAGAGAGCCTCATCGGACCTGGATCCATGGAATCTGTTAAATATCTGTCGGACTTTAGATTTGAGATGATTCCAGACGGCCTGCCTTCGAAACATGGCCGGACCTCCAAACTAGCCCATCTATGTCGGTCCTTCACTGATAACGTCCCTTTGCATTTTGACGAGCCGATGGACACATTGAAACATTCACAACTAGACGGTGTCCCTCCAGTAACAAGCATTATCTCTGACGGCCTTGTTTCGTTTTCTCAGAAAACAACGAGAAAGCTCGGAGTTCCGATAGTATCATTCTCGACGCACAGTTCTTGCGGCTTCTCTACTTATTTCTTCGCCCCTCTTACAATGTATCCAAGTTGGCACTTGTTCAGAACTTCCCAAATTATCAAATCTGAGTGCTCAGATAATAGATCTAGATTGAAGCAAACAGTTCCACGAGAAAGAGTTGGCTCCTGAGGAATAATCCCAAGGCGTGACCACAAATCATGAAGCCCAATAGAGGTAATATCCAAACCATCTATAAGGATTCTACATCCTGTAGGTTCAACTAATCGAAAAATGGCCCTAATGAGAGTGGTCTTCCCACTTCCTATTCGGCCAACAATGCCAATCTTTTTCCCTCCTTCAAATGTACATGTAATTCCCCGTAAAACAAGGGGACTGTTGGATCTGTATCTAATCTTCAAGTCTTGTAATTCCACCTTCCCATGCAAGGGCCAATTATCTGGTGGTCTGAGATCTTCTATAACTGTTGGTGCCTCACTTGGAATGTGCATGTACTGTTTGGTGCGTTCTTCAGAAACAATGTAGTTTGCAAGTGTACATTGGATTTGAATACTGTAAACCAACGATATGTTCAATGATAGACCATAAGATAGGGCCATCCCAACAAACCCAGGGTTGAAGTTGCCCTTTGGGAATAGAACCATAGTAATAGTAGAGGAGCAAAGAACAGTTGCAATTAACATATCCAAATGTTGAATCAACCATTCATTCGCCGAGAAACTATGGAAAAGGGGGCTCAAATTTTTGTCAATAAGGTTGAAGTTCTTCTTCAAAAACTGATCCTCAACCCTGAAAGCCCGAATGGTCATTGCTCCTGATATGGAATCACCAAAATGATTTGCAATAGGTGATTTCGTTGTACCGTTCAGTCTCATCAGTTCTTTAGCAGAAGAAAAATAGTATTTCTGGAGTTGAAAGGTCAAATAAATCATTGGAATGGAGGCAAACAAAACTTGCCATGTTACAATAGCCACAACTCCAAGACTGTTGTAAACATTCCTGGTAGATATCATGCAGACGACAAAGATGAAAGGAATGTCTACATCAAGAATGTTGAAATCTGAAGAAACTCTGCTCAGACTCTTCCCAACGGAGCTGCATCAAAGAATCCCATTGGTGCTTGGGATGAAGAAGTCAGAAGCTCAGAAAAGAAGGATTTTGATGCCTTAAGCCACAAAATAACAGCCAAGAGGGACCGAAGGAATAAGAAAAATATAGACATGAACCCAATGGCCGAGTACACTATTATTAACCTTAATAGACTGACTTGAGGACTTTGCACCATAGCAGCCATCCAAGTGGTTCCTGAAATCAGCCCAATCAAAAATATAAGATGACTAACACCAGCACAAGAACAATATAAGAAACGTTTTGGCATCTTCTCCAGTGGCATTAAGCAAAGCAGTTCTGAAGAGCTTTTCGGCTGAGCTGGCCATGTGCTGACTACCAGTTTGTTCTCGTTGGCGACAACAAGCGGTTTCCTTCGGGTCTATAAAATACAATGGTTGGTTCGCAGTAAACGGAAGTTGTGAACAAACTTCCATGTTTCATTGTTCGACTGTCATAAAATTCACGGAGGTTGGGCTTCCTAAGAAATCCCAGAAATTGAAATATTTCACCGATGAAATCCCATGCGAAGGCTCCAGGTGGGATTCCTGGCGAATCCCTTCTGTGCTTGTTGATCACAGTGTTGTTAAATTTGGGCAAAAGTGCCTAAGTAATATCGAAAATTTTCAATACCTGTTACAACATAGGCTCCATCTAGGGATGGTACGTTCTCATAAAGTGCCAAGAACAGTAGACTAGGTGCCTTCATCCATTGCGTGACCTTACGCGAAAGCTGTAATTCTGAGTTCTCCTGCCAGTGAAATCACCATCG
>SNQJ01S0036470.1:3529-15910 GCA_010110895.2 Picea sitchensis
AAACCTGTGACAACTTTGCATATGTATGGTAGCACCTTGTAGTTGATGTGGGCCAATCTTCTATGCCAAAGTTCACATGAGTTTTCGATGGCATGGGTCATAGCAATTTCTAGGTGACCCTTCAACTTATATAAACCATTTTCTTCACTTCCGATGATGATTTCTTCATTTAAGGTTTCTCCCTTAGCCCACATAAGAACTTCTCCATCTATGAAGGCAACTCTATAGCCTTTATTGTCTAAAGCTGATATGGATAGTAAGTTCTTCTTTAGGCCCGGTACATAGAGTACGTCCTTCATAGTTATTGAATTTTCTGAATCTAGCTTGTAGTTTGATTCTCCTATTCCCTTGATCGGATATTGATAATCATCTCCAAGAGTTACTTTCTGAGAAAATTTGTTTTCTAAAATACAAGAGAGAGTATTTTTCTTACCTGTCATATGCTTTGATGCACCTCTATCAATGAGCCATGTGTCCTCTCCAGGTGATACAGATCCTGAGAGAGATGAGATCAAGACATGGTCCTTAATCATCTTCATAGGTGGTTCTTCATTTTCCACAATGTGAGCATGTTGCCTTTTGTGCTTCCTCTTGTACTCTTCTTTTATGACTGGACAATTATTCACCTTGTGTCCCATCTTATCGTAATGATAGCATTGTATAGATGAGAGATCTTGTCCCTTGCGTTGTCCTTTCTTCTGATGATTTCTTGAATGAGATTCTTGATTGTTGAATTTGTTTGATGGTTGTGGTTCCCTTTTGAAGTAGGGTTTCTTCCTTCCTCCTTTTGTATGAGTAGCTAGGGATTGATCATCATCCCTTGCTAGTAGTGCTTCACAGTTGGCTACCCTTGTCTCTTCTTGGGTGCATTTTTCCCATAGGCTCTCAAACTGCAGTTTCTCCTTTCTGCCACATACTGACTGGATGAAGGCATCCCAAGCTCTTGCGAGACCATTTAGGGTTGTTATTACAAATTCATCTTCGTCGATGGTCTCTCCAATCGCTTTCAACTGTTCTTTTATTTCTGAGATTCTGGAGAAATATTCTTGAATCATTTCTCCTTTCTGCATCTTGGTATTCTTCAATTGAGTTCTTAGGTTCATCTTCCGATTGATGTTCCTTCCTTCATATAGTTTTCTTAGAGCATCAAACATCTCCTTTGGGGTTTTCTTTGATGATACATACAGGATCAGGTGGTCTTTGATTGAATCTGCAATGATTCTCTGAGCCCTGATTGAGTCCTTCTGATGCTTCGCTTTCTCTATGACATCTTCAGGTTCCTCCACTTCTTCTTTGATAAATCTTGATAGGTCATTCTCTGCAAGGATCAGACCGATCCTATACTTCTAGGCACATAAGCTGTCTATGCCTTCTAGTTTCTCAACAAGCTTTGTGCTTGCAGACATCTTGGACTTTTGACAACAAAAAGAACCAAAAATTGAAAATGCTCGAAATTAAATTTTGACCTTACCAGGAGGTGCGCTTGGTTGAGGCGAGTAGCCTGGTGTCCTTAGATTTGAGAAAATTCAAATTTTACCCCATCAAATCTGATATGTGGATTTATGGACTGGTACTTCTGGTACTTTTGGTACTCTGCTACTTCTGGTACTTCTGGTATTGGTTTTCTGGTACTTCTAGTACTTTTGTGAAATTAGGGTTTCACTTTTCAAGAGATCCAACCACTGAAAAGGTGCGCTCTAGGTGCCAAATTGATCCTTGGGGGAGGGTGCATCTTTCAAGGAGGTTAGGGAGCTGAAAATAGATACTTTTTCAAAACCCTAATTTGTAGGTGTTGTAGCAGTGACGTTTTTCCTCTTGCAAATAGTGCTTTCTTCAAGTTGGCTCTAATACCATGTTAATGTTTATGACATTATTATAGTTCTTTGCATTTCAATAGATAAGATCATAATACGAACACCATCACTGAGAAATACACATTCACAAGAGACACAACATTTATCTTGGGAAACCCTCTAGGGGAAGAAAACCTAGCAAAACTTCCTTATCATAAATAGCTTAAACAATTTTCAAGAGATAACTCAAACCAGTACAGAAAGTCCTCCCCAAGATATGCACCACTCTTCTCCTCCTCTCTATTGTAATTGCAGCTTGCCTCATAAGAGAAATGGGCAAGTGAGTTGTGTGCTTGAAGTGAGGTGCTAGCCTCTTATTTATACAAGACTGGCACCTGTGAAAGGTCACAACTGGTAGGGCCGACCTCTCACTCTAGGTGGGTAAACCCACCTTTAATTAATTTTGGGTCTTCCATAATAACTATTGGGGCCAACTTCTTATTTTGCCCTTTATAATTGTCCGATGACCAATCCGCAAATGGGGATTTGGTCCTTATACAATTATCGACATGATTAATCGACAATGGGGATTAATCCAATAACAACAATAATAATAATGACATGATTAATGTGCAATGGGGATTTAATCCAATAATAATAAGAATGCTCTTCGCAGTTACATTATTTCAACAGTTTACCTCCAAAATTTGCAAAAAATAAAAAGTTGCAAGTATTTTGGCTGAGTTAGTAGGCTATTGGAGGTTTCCGAACAATTTTACCCATTGTAGCACGTCCCCAAACCGAATAACCATATTTTTGTCATATAAAAAGAGGTCTTGGGATCTCATTCCAACATCAAAAAAGAGAAAATAGAAACTCTACCAAAATCCATTCCCCCTGTAGCCCAAGTTTTACAGCCCTTTCTGAGATTTGGCCTCAACATTCCCTCTTCAACCTTTTCTCCTTATAAAATCCCTTCTATTTTCGTAAAGAGATCAGTTGATTGTGAGAGGCAGCATGGGAATGATGCACTTGGCGCAACAGTAATAGTAGCCTGGACCTTGTTCGCAAAGCATTTTTAAGATCAAGAAGGTTGTAATATTTTAATCCTCAGTTTGAATTTAAGAGTTCTTTTCATGTCCCAATTCATTGCATATTTATATCTTTATTGCTTAATACATCTACATTTAAATCTGAACGCTAACATTGATAAGTAGAGATTGCATATTTATAACATATTTTTCTTAAGTGTTCTTACAGGTCAACTTCAGGAGGAGACACACAGCTTAGGAAACTACAAAGGTGAAGGAAGTTTGCATCAGACGTTAGGGACTAAGGTACACTTATCTGTCTTCCTTCTCATTTTTTCTTTGTTTGGGTAGTTTTTGGATACCTTATGCTTAGGACTGTCTTTTAATGGAAGTTTGTGCTCTTCCTATATTCCGACCTAGTATAGTAATAGGGGGATTTTCCCCGCTAACACTACTTTGAATACTTTTTGTCTTTTTGAAGAGGCTATACATGTAACTGAATAGAAGAAAAAATCATGTTTTTGTGTGATGATGAATTAGACACAGGAATTCCATGAAAAGGGATCATCAACACCTATGAATTCCATGGGAGTCTAACTACATATATATATTTTATATTAATGTAAATAAATATTTTGTTCTTGGAAAAAAAAAAGTTAAAAATTGAATTAATAAAAAATTTGTGAACAAACTGTACAATAGTGTTTTACAAATAAAAAATGATGATTAGAAGACATTCTCTAGGATCCACATATAAGAATAGACCTACATACTTTTTCAAACTTCCAATTTAATAATTTCTTTGAAACCTACAAGTACACTATTTGATAAACTGAGATAATAACAATATTTTTCAATAGAAAATTCTATACTAATCTTCTTATTTGGGATTGAGTCAGGTGTTCAATTACATATTTACCTTTCCTTTTAGATTTCTTTCCAGCAATTTAAGTCCAAACTTATTAATTGTACTGGGGCATAGTGTATGCATCGTAAATCGAATTAACTTCTTCTTCTTCTTCCATAGGGATGAGTGGAAGCCTTGGAGTGGTTGTCAAGTTTCCCATGGAGCCTTTATTTTTCCTTGGGTGTATCCTCCCCCGAGTTTCAGTGATATTTATAAGGGGAAAGGAATATCACATGAATTAGTCGGGCTTTGAGTAACAATTATATATTCTTTGTTGGTAAAATCATGATGATGGGTAACACTTCTGCCTATTTTATGACAAAAAAAACTGTATTTTCACAAGTTCTTCAACTTCCTGCATACAAAAGTATTTTTTTTATTTAGAATTTCACTTTACAGTAAAAAAAAAACTCGTGAAGAATTTTGTTAGCTTTCCAATGGCTATTTTTCAATTTTTGTTTAATAAGATTTGATATGTCAATTTGACAATTGTTTAACAGTATGTTACTTAAACATGAAAGGAATGATAATGAGTTAGACTCTATTTTATTATGACTGTAATTTTGAATCTAACGGATGAATATTATAATTTCTAGAATTTTTTTATGTTGACCAAGATGAAAATACCCCTTTGAAGATAACAGTTTAAGGATTATGAATATCAATTTTCCATAATTTTCCATTGTGCATTTTTAGAGATATGGATTTTTCATTTCACCGAATCATAATCTTACCTAAAAATATTATGTAGTGATTTTTTTATAAAATTAAATAAAATTAGATAAAAACAATGAAAATGAAAACAAATTATATCCAATAAAAGTAGATTCAATTTTAAAAATGTTGGTATCAATTCTGAAACTAAATTCTGAGTATTTGTAGGAGTCCACTACCTCGAAAGATCAAGTAAGATGGAGAGAATTTGCAGTTTCCTTCAAACAGTCCCATTTTCAGGTTTCGACCGAAACCTACATTTTAACGGAATCTGTTAAAAATAAGTATTTTGGCCGAAATATGGTTACCATAGGAAAATAATTCATCCCAAAAACATTGTACACGAATTTTGAGGGCGCCATTCAATTTGACGTGCAAGTTTTCAACCGAAAAAATTCTTGGCAACATTTTTTCGGCCGAAAAACTGCCGCTAGGAATTTTTGAGACTTGATTGTCACGAAAGTGTTACCCACCTTCATGATTTTACCCTTGTCTCTTGACCCAAAGTAACTTTTCATATAATGCTCTTGATTTCTATCAACTAATGGTTCACCTTAGCACTATGTTACCATGTAGTATTCAATTTTGTTTCATTTTGAAAAAGGATCCTTCAAGCTTTGGTTCCATAAAATTAGGTACATGTTATTTTCATTTAGGATGGGAGGAGATTGTGTGCCCAACCTCAAAAGTGATCTACAATGAAGTTTAACATGCTCATAGTCTAGTTTTTTTTTCCATACATATTCACCTGCATTCAACTAGACCTCTTTGGGGACCACTTTTGAGAGATCCATTTTGGCACATATCCTCATAAGGTCATGCATTATATTTTAGTCATTTTAGGGTTGTATTTGTGAAATTTTTGGATGTCATTTATAATATTGAATAGAGTCTTTAGAGGCCAAAATTGAAGGGGTACGTTGAGGAGCCTTACCCGTAACAAGGTCGAGGATAAATTTGATCCATGGAGGGATCAAAGTTTGGATACCAAAGATTCATGAAAAGGATAACAATTCCCCAAATACATGGACTAGATTTGAAAATATTTCCCCTATCAACAAGTGCATCAAATTCTATAATAAAGAAGTTGCATGCATATAGGCAAATATGAGCCTCTTTTAATAAAAAGGGCTTCCTACTTCGAGAAACCCAATTATGAAAATATACCGAATAACGCCACAAGCTAGTGAATGGACATATGACCTCATAATTTTGGTAGAATTCAAACTAATCCTTGATTTCCTTAGCCAAAAAATGGTGGGAACAAAATTTTCCATTTCCATAGAAACATAACATGAGGAACATTGGGTGAATTCATGAATTTGTAGAGATGAAACAACATCAGGAAAGAACATCTTACTAATTGTAATGGATCTAAGTTATGTGCGATAAGAGACATGGAAAATTGGTTTTCTAAATAAGAATCCAAACGTCAACTAGGGAAACTAGGTCGAGGGGAACTCTAATCCATGGATGGTTGAGCAGAGACAACTTTCAAGAATAGTTCCTGATGACTAGGGTTGAAACCCTAGTGATGGAGGAGGGACACATGAACATCCATATTCAAGATATTTTTACATTATTCAACTATGTTTCATAATAATAAGGAAATATTGATTAAGACATTGTTATGAATGGAATCTTTTTAAGTTCCTATAATTTTTTTTTGAACTGGACATGTGAAAACATGTTGAATATACACAATAAAAAAAGTACAAACATTTAATAATGATAAGGTTGTACTATACAATGAATGAAATCAATAGTACCAAATTTATAGTGCATATCTTTGAGAACTCTCCCATTAAGGATCAATTTGAACTCTTTGGGAAAATGGCATCGAAATGGTGTGCTAAAACAACACCAATTTTACAAAAAAGTCAATTTTATTTTTTATGATGGATGCAACCTCAATGTGACAATTGTGATGCATATGACACTATTTCAATGCTTACAGATTATGTTTGATGCATAAATCATAAAGCTAATGCAACTTCGACCCAAGTGAAGCAAGTTATAATGCTAGCCAATGCAAGGAAGTTTTTAAGTGTTTTTGGCATTGTATCACAACAAAAACTTGATCCAAGACTAAGGCAACCATGATTCCCAATCATGATGCATGCCAAGAAAAAAACACTAAGCTAGGTTTTCCAAGGCATCAACAATGCTAGAACCTTGTATTGTAGTAGCGATAAAATATTTAATAGTGATAAACATGGGGAATTATGGATCTACGTGCCCTAATTATATATTTGTGACTAAATAAATTATATACAAGGTGTACAACTATGAATACACATCTATGTTACAAGAATGATAAATGTGAAAGCTATGAGAAAGAAAAATACTTAGGTTTTGTATAAACAATGTTTTAATATTTAATATTTTTAATTTTTAATATGTATGTGAAAATAACATTTCTGCATAAAATCTCCAAGAGTTAGCTCAATCGTTTGAACCATTTCCCCAAGTCATATTCGGGTATTCTAGGAAGAGAGGGGGGTCTCATGAGACCTTCTTTGTAAAAAATAAAAGTATGGTCTAAATAAATTCTTCCAACATTTACACAAAAATAATTACTCAATCATTTTGGATCCTATGAGGTTTTCCTTCGAAAAAATAACCATAAATCCTTCCACCATATATCTCAAGCAAAGTCTTCCAACATTGACCCCCAACTAATAACTCAACCCTTTTTGTGTCATTTACCATTAAAATAAGTGTGCCCACAATGTTCCTATAATTCTATTTGAGAAACGAAGTTCTCAAGAAGATTTGAGAAGACCATTGTTCCCTCTACCATAGAAATAAGAGTTCCCACAAGGTTAGAAAATAGAATTTTTAATTAGAAAAGAACCCAAAAAATAAGAACAATAAAGATAAATGAAAGTAAATAGATACCAACATTGCCAAACTATAATAAGTGGTGCATATTGAGACTCAATGACATGTGACTAAGATGTGATGTTGGATTGATTCTCTCATTGAGTCTCCTATGTTTAAACTCCACTCTCCAAGCTCTTATTTCTACTCTAAAAGACAATGGGGAAATTTCTTGTATCCTTTCACAATATGTGATAGCAATGATAGTTTCATGCTTTTATAAAACTAATTTAATAATTAAGTTTAATGTTTCCATTCTTTTAAATTATTTTTTTTCACATTTTCATTTATATTAATCTTTTTCTATAGATAACATATATTTTTAGAAAAACACTAATAATTTCTTCAATGAACAATCAATAAAAAGTTTTTTTAGAAAACCATCTTTAGACCCAATTTCTTATTAATAATGAATTCCTCCCGAATACAATACCTCAACTTTGAATTACACATAGCATAAATATACACTATTTAATTATATCTCATAATCTTTTTTAATAGTTTTACTATGATTTTGCCTCGAATGGGGTGTCTTCTTGACATGTCTCAAGGATAGATGGAGAAGCTCTGGGAGTCCACTTTGTATCTCATTTTTCCATGCATTTTCATGTTAATAATGCCATGTCAGGTCGCGAGCGAGAACACTAACTTCCCCTATCATTTGGAGCGTGAGAAAATCGGGGTGATGTTGATCGAAAGTACCATAGCTCTAGTTTTAAATTATTATATTCGTCCTCTCTCCGTGATGGCAGTAATTTCACCCCCTCCATCTCGCTTTCCACACATTCCTTCATTGAATGTTAGAGGCCTTATAGAGGGTGGGAAACATCCAACTATAGAGGGTTGGAAGCATCCGACTAGCATTCCTATTTCTTCTCATGGGATTGTCATGTGGAGTCTTTGATTCCATGGGCATTTGCACAGGGGAAGAAACTTAGGAGGGAGAATGTCTTGTCCTCCAATAGAATTTATGTTGTCGGCTAATTCACTGGAGAGTGTCTCTTCTTCTTCTCCCTCCCTCATCAACAAAGAGAGAAATATGAAAAATTGGTAGGAAGTTGTCCAGCTCTGGGGTTGTAAGGTTGAATGGGAGGATGTTAATTATGTTAAAAATGGTGAAGGAAACTAGCCAAATTCTATTCAGAGGGCCAGCTCTGTAGTTGATAATGATTTCCCTCATGACGTCCATAAGGAGACTCCCTCCAATGCAAAGGATATCCCTTCGGTCAAATGCTCCTCTCCTGAGTTCAGACTCTTGATTATAAAACTACAACATTTTGGTGTTGTTTTTGTCAGCAACCACTACATCTCTATGTTTTGTATCATCACGCACACTCCTCTTCAACAAATAACAAAGGTAATAAAACTATACCAAAAATATGGAAAGAATGTGAATCAAGAGATCCAAACAATGTAAAAGATCAAAATGACATAACTTAGAACTCTGCAAATCTAGAGATGGAGAACACCATTGGTCCTGAAACAATGAATGAGGACAAAGAATATGACAAATGAAACTCATAAGGAGGAATGAAAAAAATACATGAATCTAAAACCTTTGATTTCTATAAGGATTTAGCACAATTTTCAACTATTGGACATTGGAGTTCTCCATAGAACAACGACATTCTATTTCTCCTTATAATCTAAACCATCCAATTTATGATTTATGATTTAGCTTCATTCACATACGAACCTTCTTCAAGGGTGTGACAAGAGGTTTCATTGATTTTTAATATTATCACATATATTTTTGAAGTAGGGATGCTCTTGTAACATTTGCAAAATATATATATTTTTTTATGAATAAAATCTTGTATTTTTTTTCATGAAGAAAAATTAAAAACTATTTTCAAAAAAATCAATCTAATATTTTCAAAATAAAAACTATATATAAGGAAAAGCATACCACTTGAATTTTAGGTTTTGGGTTCTTTTATCACAATTATTTAAAGAAAAACATACCATTTAAATTAGGTTCAATTACTTAAGGAAAAGCATACCACTTGAATTTAAGGTTTTAGGTTTTCTCATCACAATTATTTAAGGAAAAGCATGTCACTTGAATTAGGTTTTGAGTTATTGATTTACTATTGAAGAAAACTAAATGTTTTAAGATGATAAATTCTAAGTGTGTTGGTGCGGTGCCCTCGGTTTTTGGCCCTCTAACCCATCCGTATTTAAATTAACCTTTTAGTGTGAGTACAAACATGTCTAACTCTTATCAAAACATGTCTAACTCTTAGAAACTCTAATCAAATCGTCTCAAAATTGGATTCCTAGTTTTTGGGCAATATATTGTTAAATTAACCTTTTAGTGTGAGTACAAACATGTCTAACTCTTAGAAACTCTAATCAAATCGTCTCAAAATTGGATTCCTAGTTTTTGGGCAATATATTGTTAAATTTGTAAGTTCGATCATTTGAGTCGGATTTCTCTATTGCAATGACGGGATTAAAATCTAAGTGTGTTGGTGCGGTGCCCTCCGTTTTTGGCCCTCTAAGCCATCCGTATTTGAATTAACCTTTTGAAACATGTCTAACTCTTATAAACGCTAATCAAATCGTCGTAAAATTGGATTGTTGGTAGTTTTTGGGCAATATATTGTTAAATTTGTAAGTTCGATCATTTGAGCCGGATTTCTCTATTGTAATTACGGGATTATAAGTCAACTTATATTGTTAAATTTGTAAGTTCGATCATTTGAGCCGGATTTCTCTATTGTAATTACGGGATTATAAGTCAACTTTAAACCCCAAAAACATAAGGTTTTCTACTCATCCATCCCCATTACCGAATTCTACATCCCCATTACCGAATTCTACACTCCACAGAGGGTCGCAGGCTTTGAAGTTGAGATTGAAAATTCCGCATCGCAAAACCAGAAACCAGAGCAAGTTTCCGCGCCCAATTTGATACTGGTTATCACAAACCTAATAAATGCTAACAATTTTATTGAGTAGAAATTTTTGAATGGACGGGTCATTTGAATCAATGAACCTATATAGATATCTTTTTGGATATCTCTCAACTGACATACCAAATGGTTATATAGATGGAAGATTTACATTCTAGAAACTTTCAGCGATTTCTCATGGATATATGACCAATTTAGATTTGGATTTATCAATAAGAAAACGTTTCACAATCTCGTCATACTGAACTGGAAAATTATGTTTTAGAGAAAATAACACTAAATTGCGATATCTTCTCATACCTAACTATAAAATGCGCTTCTGGCAAAAATAAGACCAAATTGTTAAGATTTAGCAAACAAATGCACTAGCCAAGAAATAATAATGGAATAATATGGGGATGGAATCAATGGGGCTATAAACTGAAGCAACTATTTGGAGTATGATAATGAGTACGTTCATGCCGTGGAGCCGCTACTGTGCAAGTATAATGTTGCAGAGAACAATTGGGCTTCTTACACTGTAATTACAATATCTCCAAGTTAGGGCGCCGGATATCACTGCGTTCTTCGGTATGCTTGCATTGATCCCTTGAACGTTCACAATGAAAGCTAGACTCTGAGTTGCAGAGGTGAATGCAAGAATGCTTGGCTGGACCGTTATCCTCACTCCCGAAGGTGCCTCCACTAGGGGTCTGTATGTGGCATGTGCCTCCAACGTTGGTTAATGTTCTTGGAAAATTGGTGGAAATACGCTCTCCACCCTTCACAACAACCATCATGGATGGATAATTAAGTTCTGTAACTCCCATTCACCATGCGTTGACGAGCAGTGTCATAACCTGCACTGCAATGAACCAGCTACAGGTGCAGGCAATTCGTTCTGCGTATAACTTTTTAGTATAGTTGCAACTGGAGACCTGAATGTATGAATAAGTCCATCGAAATTATTACTTTAACGGTTCAGCCTAAAACAAGTTATTCAAATTAGACAGTAAAAAACCTGTCAAAGCAACCTCCTGCATATAATTGCATGCATATGACTGCAATACAGTTCAGGTGTATGTATCAATGTTAATTAATTAAATAAAAAATTTAGACTACAAAAAATAATTTACTTCCACAAATTATCATAAATCAATACTAAGGCTGTGTGCTCGTCTATTATTAATGACCCGTTCAAATCTGTATAACTATCCCAAGTAGATTAATCTACTTCTCGCCCAATCCCCTTCAGATATAAACAAAGAAAAGACTATCATCTTTTACCTGATTGATTGCTCTGTGTCCAGACTGAAGGTATGATGGAAGAATACGAAGCGTCCCAAGGAGTGCTAAATATCCCGACGACCCAGGAAGCTTCCATCTCCACCTCCCTCGTCACAGACTACAATTTTTCCAGCCACTTCGATGCGATCTAATGCATTTTCCGAGCAATATCTGTGAGTTCAGTTTTTACATATTAGGTGTCATGTCAGCTATAAATGGCATGCCTGATAAAGAAAAATCGTATCATAAACATGTCCAATCATGGATACCTGGATTGTTCCGAAGTAAAATCTGCAGAGACGTTTGGTGCGTCTCCTCCATAAACTAGAGGATACTATGGTTTCTCCATTGAAAATGTATTGATTGCATTTCCCTGATCAGAAAATGATTAGCCATTTGAACTGAGCTCATAAGAACAATCTACAAATACCAACACAATGGAAATAATACGGACAAAATATCAATCAATGAATTTACCGAAAAAGTCTTATTGTTTCCCAGAACCAATTTGCCTTGGAATGTACGATCCATGGTACTTGCAGCTACTGTGAAAGACCAAAGACCAGGGAGCAAAATTGGTAATCCTTCCCACAACGCCAGAGTTTCCGGATGAATTGCAAGTCAGAATTCCCTTCTTCATTGCATGAAATGAACCAATGGCAATGCTACTGTTAAAGTAATCAAGAATCTGAGCAGGCCCAAGGGAAAGAGAAACAATGTCCACGCCGTCATGGATGGCGACCTCGAATGCCGCAAGAATATCTGCTTCCCAACAATAACCTCCCCAACAAATTTTGTACACTGCTAGCCTTGAACCTGCTACTCCACCCCGGGCATTTCCTTCTGCTAATCCGTAAAGGCTAGCGTTT
>SNQJ01S0036470.1:15920-50117 GCA_010110895.2 Picea sitchensis
AAAGACCTTGGCCTAATGCATTACTTCTTAGGTCTTGAGGTATGGCAGAGTCCGGAAAGAATCTTCCTTAACTAGGGGAAGTACACGGTCGAAATCTTAAAGAGATTCGACATGCTAGAATGCAAGTCCATGAATACTCCCATAGAAGAAAAGCTGAAGCTGCTGGTAGATACTTCGTCAGACTTGATAGATTCCACTCTGTACAGACAGATTATTTGATCGTTGATGTACTTGAAAAACACCAGACCAGACATCTGTTTTGCAGTGAACACCTTGAGTCAGTTTCTAGTAGAGCCCAGACGTGTTCACCTAGTGGCTGCGAAACATGTGATGAGGTACCTTAAAGGTACAGTGGATTATGGTCTCAGCTATGATGGATATCATGACTTCTCATTGAGTGGATATACTGATGCAGATTGGGCAAGAAGCGTTGTTGACTGAAAAAGCACTTCTGGATTTTGTTTTAGTTTGGGATCAACTATGATATCGTGGCAGAGTAGGAAACAATCCAGTATTTCTCTCAGCACAGCGGAAGCAGATTACATTGCCGCATGTTCTGCTAGATGCGACGCTATATCGATTTGAAAGTTGCTGACAGGCCTATTTTATTTGGAGATGAGAGAAACCACGATTCTATGTGACAATCAAAGATGCATTAAAATGACAGAGAATCCTTTGTTTCAAGATGGGTCAAAGCACATAGAGATCCTCTATCATTTCATCCGCGACATGGTACAGAGAGGAACCTTGAAGCTCTAGTACATTAGCACGGATGAACAAGTTGTTGGCGTGTTGACTAAGCCTCTATCTCATGTAAAGTTTGAACACTTTATAGATAAGCTTGGTATAGTCTGAAAGGACCCTCCTTGAAAGGGGGAGTGTATGTATTCCTTGCTTCTGACCTAGTTGTTAGACGTAAAGCAAGATGAGTCATTCTTCTGACCTCACTGTTAGACGTAAAGCATGATGTTGTGTGATCCTTGCTTCTGACCTCGCTATTAGACATAAAGAAAGATGAGTCATGCTTCTGACCTCGATGTTAGACGTAAAGCATGACACTGTGTGATCCTTGCTTCTTACCTCGTTGTTAGATGTAAAGCAAGATGAGTCATGCTTCTGACCTAGTTGTTAGATGTAAAGCATGACGTCGTTGATTCCTTGCTTCTGACCTAGTTGTTAGACGTAAAGCGAGATGATTCCTCTCTTCTGACCTCATTGTTAGATGTAAAGTGAGATGTTGATGTGTTCCTTTCTTCTAACCTCGTTGTTAGATGTAAAGCAATATGAGTCATGCTTCTAACCTCGTTGTTAGACGTAAAGCATGACGTTGTGATTCCTCGCTTCTGACCTAGTTGTTAGACGTAAAGTGAGATGATGATATTACTTGCTTCTGACCTAGTTGTTAGATGTAAAGAAAGATGTGACTGACACTGAGCTACCATCTTAACCGCTGTGACATTGAGCTAGTGTAGTACTGTGATGTGCCAGCCTAGTGTTGTGATGAGGTATCATTTTTTCTAATACATATTTGATGCAGATGATGATAACATTCTTTCGAGAATGATGATGCTGCTGATGAAGAAAACTTTCGATGACTCATAGATGTGCTAGCCAATGTTTCAAGATGATATTGACGATACTGTCCTCCATATGCCACTAATGATGCGGACCTCTCTCGCCTGATGCTGATGAAGAATACCCTTCTTGTTAAGGGGGAGTGTTGAAATAATGTAACTGCGAAGAGAATTCTTATTATTATTGGATTAAATCCCCATTGCAGATTAATCATGTCATTATGATTATTATTGTTATTGGATTAATCCCCATTGTGAATTAATCATGTCGGTACTTGTATAAGGACCAAATCGCCTTTTGCGGATTGGTCATCGAACAATTATAAAGGGCAGAATAAGAAGTCGACCCCAACAGTTATTATGGAAGACCCAAAATTAATTAAAGGTGGGTTTACCCACCCAGAGTGAGAGGTCGGCCCTACCAGTTGTGACCTTTCACACATGTCAGTCTCGTATAAATAAGAGGCTAGCGCCTCACTTCAAACACACAACTCACTTGCTCATTTCTCTTATGAGGCAAGCTGCAATTACTAGAGAGAGGAGCAGAAGAGTGGCACATATCTTGGGGAGGACATTGTATATTGGTTTGAGTTATCTCTTGAACATTGTTTAAGCTATTTATGATAAGGAAGTTTTGCTAGGTTTTCTTCCCCTAGAGGGTTTCCCAGGATAAATGTTGTGTCTCTTGTGAATGTGTATTTCTCAGTGATCTTGTTCTTATTATGCTCTTATCTATTGAAATGCAAAGAGCTATAATAATTGCATAAACATTAACATAAACACGGGTTCTCTAGTATGCAACTAGCATGTGTACGCATGCAATAGTGGAGAAAGACGTGTACATGCTCCAAAAAATGGTTTTTTTAAGAAAGATTCTCAACGGTAATTTGAAAAATTGTGTAAGTGAAAAGGACAATGCCATGCATGCATAGGTAGGGAATTTTTGGGATATAATAGATTCCCCCTAATGTGTGAGGTCAAAAGAGAAACTGATGGCTAGAATACATTACAATATCTTTACCAGTTGGAAGGCACAAAGTCGAGTGAGCACAGGACAACAGTTCGGGAGCATACCATCTGCAAAATAATAATAATCTTTCTGAGGTGGGCATACCCATGCTTAGGATGAACTAATCATGGATGCCAATCAAGTGTGACATACCCAAAAATAAAATATTTTTGAAATTTAAAATTGCTGGAAATTTATTCCATTTTTAGTAAATTTGAATTTGGAAAATTTTTGCCATTTATGGCAATTCCGAATTTGGAATTTGGTAATTGTAATTAATTATTTTGACTGTTGGGAAGAGACCTAATTTAAACCAACTCACTATTTGACTATGACACTTGTATGGAAACATATAATTTTATATTGATTCCAGGAGGAAAAATGGAACAACCATGTTAAATTTA
This sequence comes from Picea sitchensis, assembly GCA_010110895.2. Taxonomy (NCBI): domain Eukaryota; kingdom Viridiplantae; phylum Streptophyta; class Pinopsida; order Pinales; family Pinaceae; genus Picea; species Picea sitchensis. The sequence continues at coordinate 18,908 of SNQJ01S0036470.1, forward strand.
GTTGACCATGACTCCATGAGTGGGGAACATGTTGGAACTACCTCTGGGCTGATTATTACAAGTGGAAAATCAATGATTTGGCCATTGGCAGCCCCTGAAAATCAGCAATTTAGAAATCTGTGAAAATACCCAAGGGAGGGAAAAAGACCTGGGCAAAATTGATAAATAGCATGTGCGAGGAGGCAGGATGTTGCCAAGTATGCTGGGAAAGGAGACTTTTGATTTCCTTGTTTTTATGAACACCTCTTGAGTGTGAGGCAATGGAAAATTGTTGGAGCTATAGGACATTGCTAAAGAGAATCTTTTCCAAGTTTGCCCTCATGGATTCATGGTCAGGCTAGGGGGTGAATTGGGCAAGTAGTTTGGCTGCATTGTTCTACGGTTGAGAGGAACGTGGTTGTTCCCTTTGTTTTTCCGCAAGCTGGTTTAGATATGTAAACCTTTCATTACTCTTTCCTTGGATGTTTTGTGTTTAACTGATATTGTGCATCTACTTTTTCTAAATCGAAATAATTATTTCAATGGATGATATCTATCGTGGCATTAAATTTACAATCATAGTCTAAATTCTGGAGTGGTCCCTCCCAGAAATATGGAATACTAGGAGAATTTATTTAAATATGATTTGAGTTTAAGAGAGCAAATCCATCTACAAGATAGGCTTAATCTAAAGTCGAAATTCTAGGATACTCTGTATTTCTTAAAGAAGACCAATCTGTATAGATATAGGTTTATTTATGTGACTGAAGTATTAAACAGATCTAAATTTGAGCAATCGGATAGGTTTAATTGGAAGTCAAAATGCTAGGATACTCTATATTGCTTAAAGAAGACCAGTCTGTATAGATATAGGTTTATTTATGTGACTGAAGTATTAAATAGATCTAAATTTGAGCAATCGGATAGGTTTAATTTGAAGTCGAAATGCTAGGATACTCTGAATGCTTGAAGAAGACCAATCTGTATAGATATGGGTTTATTTCTGTTACTGAAGTATTAAATAGATCTAAATTTGAGAAATCGGAGTTGAGTAAATTTGTGCCGAAAGGAAACATTTAAATGTATCGCTAATTCTAAACAATCATGCATCTTAAAAGAGACTTCCTATCTTTTACATTTAAGAATTCAAGATAAATATGAAATAGTGAGAACCTTATGGATCACCTGGGCACTCATATTATACACATATATACGTATTGGAAAATAAAACGGAAACTGGAAGTAATCTATCTACATCAAAAAGTTAAGGAAATATGGAAAACCCCGTTTGTTTATTAGATGCTAAAACAATCATGGGAATTGACGCCTATCAGAAGATTTTATGCTTCCCTTGTTTTATTTAAAGAGCGATCTACCCTTTCCATTGTCAAAGTCTGTAACGAATTTAGAAATTTGTGAAAACCTTCAGGGGATCCAGACCATTTTCTTTCTCAGGAGTATTAGATTCTTTGGGTAGTATCATCTCACAGTCAAGGGAACGCACATTAAAACAAATGCAAAAGACCAAAGCATGTAAAAGACTCCCTTTCAAAGTTTATTGGTTCAAGTTGCATGCAGTTCTTTTGTTCTTGGAAACGTCGAAACCCGAAGTGGCCTCACAGCCTGATCGAATTTCGTGATTTGGCGATTACCGTTGTATGTTGTTCATGCATCAAGCATTACCAAACACCGAAACTTGATATTGGCTGGGCCCCATACCTTTTTCGTGATTTCACGATTCGGCATTTGATGTTGTGCAGTGTTTTTGCATCAGGAGTTAGTAAACCCCAAAACCCAAAATTGTTTGGCCCATACCTTAATCGCTTTTCGCAATTCAACATTTCTTATTTCATTTTGTTTGTGCATTGTGTGTTCGTAAACCCCGAAATCCCGAACCACAAAACCCCAAAGTGCTGGGTCCACAACTTTTTCTCATTTCAAGATTTGGCAAACCGCGTGGTCTTTTGTTTTTTGTATTCGGCGTTTGTAATCGTCGAAACCCTATTGACCTCTGTGTTTTTTTTCACTAAGATATATATATGTATATTTAAAGTACGGAAGTGACCTTGCAAATACCAAGAATTATTATAGACCATCTACAGTAGTTACACATCTTTATATCAACCAGTGTTTAATGAAAAGTTATAGGTTGAAATGTTGGAAAATTATTGGAGTGAATTGAATTAACACAGTTTAATTACCAGAACTAATAACGAGAGGCACGAAGGCCCAAGGAAGAAGCGACATCCTGAAATTTAAAACATACCCGAGTAAATTCCTATCTATGTAAATAATAACACAATCACCTAAATGTTCAAAAGGAAAGTCTTTAATGCAAGTACAGTAAATGAAAATTGAATTCATATACCATCATGCGATCTGGAGTCAACTATAAACAAGATACACATATAGCCAGCAATAGCCGAGTAGTTTTTCCTTTTCAAAATCCTTTCGAGGAAGTAGCCAATATGGCGCTAGTATATTAAACCAATAAAATAACCAATATTCCATTACAAATAGGCAGGAGGGAAGCCCTGTAATTCCTTTAAAAATAGTATTACATATCTCGTTTGAAATTGAAACAAATGAACATCCCATGCGGTGTTTTACTTCCAATGATAGATTTTTCCGTCACAAAACGGGTTACCCTTAATCAACGGTACTGAAACCATGACTTAATCTCCATTTCAAAGTTTTGGATACCGAGAGTTGGGGGTGTCAAGGACACTCACAACAAGAATGATAAAAATGTGAAATGCAAAACCCCGACTTAAGTGCCATTTCGAAGTTTCGGATACCAATATTTGGAGGCGTCAAAGACACTCATGACAAGAATGATAAAGTTGCGAAAGGATAAAAGGGACTATTGTGAGTCTCGAAAACCCGAAAGGAAAAACTCCGAAATCTCGTCAACCGTCCATCTCAGTGGGTTATGTGAAGCTTTTGATCACTTCGGAGATTTTGTGATCATGAATTTTTATAATGTTGCAGTCACAATGACTCGAATGGAAAAACGCCGAGAAATCCTGTCAGTCGTTCGATTAAGAAAAGAAGGGATCATATTATGGAGTTTTGTGAAACGTTGATTTGGCCCCATTTCGGGGATTGCGACTTGTCGAAATGCTGAAATGTCGAAGTGTGAAAGGCATTTTGATTAGGCTCATGGTCATAGCCAGTGGGCATATGGAATAACCACGAGACCCAGTACTTGAAATCCAACAGCGTAGGTGAATTTGAATATGATCGGAGGATTATGAAATATTCGTACTCTGAGTTTAACCGGGAGGCCTTGGAAAATAATTATAATTACAGTAATTGAAATAAACATTGAAATGAGGAGTAAACACTTATCATTGATAAAAAAACTTTAAGTTGAATGGTAATGATAGTCGACGACAGTAAGGAATCTTACAAACTTTCAGACTCAAGATTTGTAACATAAAGCTTACTTGCTTGAATCTCAAACTATTCAAGAATATTTATACAAACAATTTTTTTTTTTTAGACAGTTTTTGAGGTACATTGCATATGGTATCAGAGAAAAATATACAACAATAGACTTGAATAGGGCCACATTAGCTGCTTAGTATTTATTTCGACTTATGTAAAACTAATAAATCTTATGGTTACAAACAAAAATCCCTTTCTATTTTTGTAAATTATTACATCTCAGGAGGGTGCATAAATTAGGATGGAAGGAAATCTGTAGCAAGGATCTCCTGGAGATCCAAGAAAGAACAATGATGAAATCTCACCTGTGGAGGTGTTGGAAACAACGAGGAATCTTATTGTTGAACTGCAGGTTTTCAAGGCCGACAATGAAAAATTGAAGAAAGCATAGCAGGAACAACAAGAGATAAATGAAGTCCTACTGCGTAGTATAGTAACCAAGAAAAACCCAAAAGACGATAACCATGATGAAGAAGTCAGGAAAAGGGCCTCCAAGAATTATGGACCAGAAACAGAAAAAGGAGATAGTTCGTCTAAAGGGACACCTTCAGCTGAAGACAAAACTATACCAAACATAAAAAGAAAACAAGTAAACCACCTTGAAGGAGAATTTAAAAAGATTAAACCAGCTACCTTTGATGGAGAATCCAAGATAGGAGAAGAAGCTGAGGCATGGTTGTTGGACATCAAAAAATACTTCCAGATCTACAACTATTCCAGCAATATGAAGGTCAGAATGGCCATCTACAATCTAAAGGGGAAGGCCGACATTTGGTGGCAGGACTTGAATTGGCCAAGGGCCTAAAGGAGAAACAGTTGGAATGGTCCCAATTTAAGAAGTATTTCAAGAAACAATACCTTTCTAAAAGAAATTATGAAAGGAAGACGAAATAATTTTATGAGTTACGACTCAGACAGATGATGATGGAGGGCCTTATAAATAAATTTCTGGAGCTACTAAGGTTTGTACCGTACATCCAGGAGGATAAGGTAAAAATTTAACGATTCTTAAGTTGTTTACCGCAGGCCTACTGGGACAGAATTGATTTTGACAACCCCAGATCCTTGAGTGAGGTATTCAGGAAAGCTGGTAGAGTTTCCCAAGACCTAGAAGGATAAAAAAAAACATCGAAAGAACCAACGGAAGAAGGTATACCAGCCACCTCCTTATCAGAATGCAACAAAAAGTTTCCCAAGGAAGGATTTTCACTCCAATCATCTGAATACGCAAGGTAGTGGTAAACTGGTAAGCTTGGGAAAGAAGAAGTTTGGGGACAACCACAGCGAGGCATTAAAGTGTTCGGAGTGTGGAGAGATTCATCTAAGGAGGAACTGTCCATGTTTAACTTCAGCAAACAGAACTGTTATTCATAATCTGCAGGAAGCCTCAACAGTGGGAAACGTGGGCAGAATCCTGCATTGAATAAATGCAGCCATAGATGGTCAACAAGATGACCACCAGTCCTCGGTGGTAGAAATCAAAGGTAAAATCAATGACACTCAAATTTCAATTTTAATTGACCCTGAAGCTACGTTAAGCTATATTACTCTTGATGTAGTAGAGTCGAATAAACTTAAGAAATTGAAGCACGCAAAATCATGGCTTGTACAGCTAGCAACAGACACTAAAAGGAAAGTAGTTGACTTTATTTATGATGTTGAGTTCAACTTAGATGGTAAAAATATAAGGACCAATACGAACATCCTACCACTAGGATATTATGATATGATTATCGGTATGGATTGGTTGGAACAACAGAAAGAAGTACTAGACTGTTATACAAAGATACTTAGCTATAAAGATAATTTTGGCACTGTTAGAACAACCCAAGGCATACCAAAACCTATATTAGTTAGACAAGTTTCAGTGATGCAACTCAAGAAATGTATTAGAAAGGGATGTCAAGTTTATGCCATCCAAGTGACGAATCTATTAGAAAAAGAAGATAAGCCAAAGTTAGAAGACTTTGTTGTCCTATGTGAATTCAGAAACATGTTTGAGGAATATGAGATACCAGAATTACCTCCTAGAAGGGAAATAGACTCCTCCATAGACCTACTACCCGGTTCAACCCCTATCTCAAAAGCACCTTACTGAATGAGTCTACCAGAACTGACAGAATTAAAAATCCAATTACAGGAATTGTTGGACAAAGAGTATATCAGACCGAGTGTTTCACCATGGGGGGGCACCAATCCTCTTTGTGAAAAAGAAAGACGGTACTCTAAGACTATGTATCGATTATAGACAACTAAACAAAATGACCATTAAGAACAAATACCCCTTACCAAGGATAAATGATCTATTCGATCAAGTTGGTGGGGCCAAGATCTTTTCAAAATTGGATTTACGATCCGATTATCATCAAGTTAGGATAAACGATAAGGACATAAACAAACCATCTTTTTGAACAATATATGGACACTATGAGTTTGTATTCATACCTTTCGGACTCACTAACACACCAACCACATTTATGTTCTTGATGAACAACATTTTCAGTTAGTACTTAGACAAGTTTGTAGTAGTATTTATCGACGATATTCTGGTCTATTCTAAAACGGAGGAGCAACATGATGAACACTTAAGAATAGTTCTGCAAACATTAAGGAAACACAAACTATATACAAAATTTGACAAATGTGACTTTTATCAAAAAGAAATACAATATTTAGGACATGTCATTTCCTCAGAAGGTATTGTCATAGACAGAGAAAAGATAAAAGCCATTATGGAATGGACAGTAACTAAGGATCTGGCAGATATCCGGTCATTCATGGGAATCACTGGATATTATCGTAGATTTATAGAATGGTTTTCCAAGATAGCCTACCCTATCACGTCACTACAAAAGAAAGGAACCAAGTTTAACTGGTCGCAAAAGTGTCTAGACAGCTTTAACAAGATGAAAGAATTATTAACATCGACACCCATTTTGAAGGTAGAAGACCCGGATAAAGACTTCACAGCTTGTGTTGATGCAAGTAAAGAGGGACTAGATGATGTCTTTGATATCTCCAAAAATAAAATATTTTTGAAATTTAAATTCATTGGAAATTTATTTCCGTTTGTAGTAAATTCGACTTTGGAATTTTTTTTCCATTTATGGCAATTTCGAATTTCGAATTTGATAATTGTAATTAATTATTATGATTGTTGGGCAGAGATCTATTTTGACCCAACTAACTATTTGACTATGACACTTGTATGGAAACATAATATTTTATATTGATTGCAGGAGGACAAATGGAACAGACATGTTAAAATCAACGGACCATGACTCCATGAGTGGGGAACATGTTGGAACTACCTCTAGGCTGATTGTTACAAGTTACAAATCAAAGATTTGGCCATTGATAGCCCCTGAAAATAAAGTCTTTAGAAAGCTGTGAAAATCCCCAAGGGAGGGAAAAGACCTGAGCAAAATTGATAAATAGCATATGCGAGGAGGCAGGATGCTCCCAAGTATGCGGGAAAAAAGAGGATGGATTTTTTTTTCCTTGATGTTATGAACACTGAGTGAGTGTGAGGCAAGAGGAATCCGCTGGAATTGAAGGACATTTTTGAAGAGGAGATTTCAAGCTCTCCCTCATGGATTCATGGTCAGGCTAGGGGGTGAATCGGGCCAGTGATTTGGCTGCCCTATTCTACGGTTGGGTGGAACGTGGTTGTTTCTTTTGTCTTCCCGTGAATTGGTTCAGATATGTTAAATTTCCTCGTCCTTTATTCTGAATGATTTTATATTTGATGCGATGTGTTTGTTAAATCAGAACTGAAATGATTTCGATTCTTTGTTTTGAATGATTTTACATCTCATGCAATGTTTTTGTTAAATCGGAACTGAAATGAGTTCCATTTTCTGTCTGAATGATTTTATATATGATGCAATGCATTTGTTAAATTGGAACTGAAATAATTCCCATTCTTTGGTGGATGATTCAATCACTGATGTAATGCATATTCTAAGTATGATAGAAAATAATGCGTAGGAAAAATCAGTTCGAATTCATGAAACCTAAAGATTGGTAGAGAACATAGGGTAAATCTAATCTTGAGTGAGCCCTCTTTGAACGAACGACAGAATTGCCTTTTTATTTGCTGAAATAATTATGCATCGTTAAATTTTGGAATTAATCGCCTCTAAATTAAATTCACTGTTATTTTCCTTATTTATGTGTTTTCTGAGTGAAATCAATGCTAAGATTGGGCATATTGGGAGTGGAGGTTATGCTGTAATTTCATTAATCTAACTGTATGAATAATGCCAGCAACAAAATTATTGATTTTGTAAAACTTTGTTCATGTTTTCTTTTTCCGGATTTTCAAAGTTTTTGGTTCAAGTTGTGTGGATTTCTTTTGTTCATGCAAACTCCGAAATCCCGAAGTTTCGAACAACGAAACCCCGAAGTGTTGGTCCCACTTTCCTTTCACATTTTCGCAATTAAGGAGTTGTAGTGTGTTGGTGTTTTGTATTTGGAATCCCAAAGTTCCGAACCGTGAAACCCCGAAGTGTTGGTCCCACTTTCCTTTCGCATTTTCACAACTCGGGAGCTGTAGTGTGTTGGTGTTTGGTATTTTGAATCCCGAAGTTCTGAACCCCGAAACCCCGAAGTGTTGTTCCCACTTTCCATTCGCATTTTCACAATTCAGGAGTTGTTGTGTGTTTGTGTTTGTTATTTGGAATACCGAAGTGCTGGTCCCACCTTCCTTTCACATTTTCACAATTCAGGAGTTGTTGTCTGTTGGTGTTTGGTATTTGGAATACTGAAGTTTCTAACCCCGAAACACCGAGGTGCGGTTTCCACTTTCCTTTTCACTTTTTGCAATTCCAGACTTGATGTGTGTTGATGTTTGGGCAATTAAAATTGTGAAATCTCGAACCCAGAAACCCCGAAGTGTGGGACCCACATTCCGTCCGCATTTCATGTTTTTGACAAACAGTGTGATCTTTTGTTTTTGTTGTGTTCGACATGTGTAATAGCCGAAACCTGATTGACCTTTGTTTTTCACAAAACTGTAGGACATAGTAGAAATTATTTGTTATAAGAACAACTCTATTACTATAATTAAGGGACTGGTAGAAATCGATGGAGGATATTCATCTAGAATAGAAGTAGAAAAGAAATAACAGATCATATCACAAGTCACTGTGTACATGGCATGACAAGTACATAAACTAGCTATTATGAAAGTATAAACAGATTTTCTAATTGAGCAATCAGATAGGTTTAATTTGAAGTCGAAATGTTGGGATACACTCCATGCTTGAAGAAGACCAATCTGTATAGATATAGGTTTATTTCTGTGACTGAAGTATTAAATAGATCTAAATTTGAGCAATCAGAGTTGCGAAAATTTCTGCCTTGTTTTAATTAAAGAGCGGTCTACCCTTTCCACAGTCAAATTCGTTTGTATTGTAAACATATGGAAATGGGTTATTTGTAGGGTCAACACATAACGATTTGGCCATAAAGTTCCAGATTCATTTGTGTTGTTAAGACTGTGGTAACGGTTATAGGTACATACAGATCGAAAAGTAATTATAATTACAGGAACTGAAATAAACATTGAAATGAGAAGTAAAACCTTATCGTCGATCAGAAAAATTTAAGTTGAATGGTAATGATAGTCGATGACAGTAAGGGCTCTTGCAAACTTTCAAACTCAAGTTTTATAACATAAAGCTTACTTGCTTGAATCTCGAACTATTCAAGGATATTTTTCAAACAATTTTTATTTTTACTTTTTTCTTAGACAGTTTTTGAGGTATATTACATATGGTATCAGAGAAAAAGTTACAACACTGGGCCTAAACATGGCCACATTAGCTGCTTAGTATTTATTCTGATTTATGTAAAACTAAATAAATTTTATGGTTACAAACAGAAATCCTTTTCTGTTTTTGTAAATTATGGCAGCTCAAGAGGGTGCAAAAATCAGGATGGAAGGAAATCTGCAGCAAGAACCTCCTGGAGATCCAAGATAGAACCTGATGGAAGCTCACCCGCAGAGGTGTTGGAAACAATAAGGAATCTTATTGTTGAACTGCAGGTTTTCAAGGCCGATAATGAAAAATTAAAGAAAGCACAGTAGGAACAACAAGAGATAAATGAAGTCCTGCTGCGTAGTATAGTAACCAAGAAAAGGCCAAAAGATGATAACCATGAGGAAGAAGTCAGCAAAAGGGCCTCAAAGAATTTTGGATAGAAAATAGAAAAATGAGACATTTCGTCTGAAGGGACACCTTCAGCTGAAGACAAAACTATACCAGACAGAAAAAGAAAACAAGTAGACCACCTTGAAGGAGAATTTAAAAAGATTAAACCAACTACCTTTGATGGAGAATCTAGGACAGGAGAAGAAGCTGAGGCATGGTTATTGGACATCAAAAACTACTTCCATATCTACAACTATTCCAACAACATGAAGGTCAAAATGGCCATCTACAATCAGAAGGGGAAGGCCATCATTTGGTGGCAGGACCTGAAATTGGCCAAGGGCCTAAAGGAGAAATAGTTGGAATGGTCCAACTTTAAGAAGTATTTTAAGAAATAATATCTTTTTGAAAGCTATTATGAAAGGAAGACGAAAGAATTTTACGAGTTACGACTCAGACAGATGACGATGGAGGACCTTATAAATAGATTTATGGAACTACTAAGGTTCGTACCGTACATCCAGGAGGATAAGGTAAAAATTCAGCGATTCTTAAGTTGTTTACCATAGGCCTACCGGGACAGAATTGAGTTTGACAACCCCAAATTCTTGAGTAAGGTATTCAGGAAAGAACGAATGTGTTATGACCAGTATAAATAGCTGGTAGAGTTTCCCAAGACCTGGAAGGATAAAAGGCAAGATCGAATGAACTAGCGGAAGAAGGGATACCATCCAACTCCTTATTGGAATATAGAAAAAAGCTTTCCAGGGAAGGATTTTCACTCCAATTATCTGGATACACAAGGTAGTGGTAAACCGATAGACCTGGGAATGAAGAAGTTTAGGGACAACTCTCGCGAGCCATTAAAGTGTTGGGAGTGTGGAGAGCCTCATCTAAGGAGGAACTATCCTTGTTTAACTTCAGAAAAAAAAATTGTTTTTCATAATCTGCAGGAAGCCTCGACAGTGGGAGAAGTGGCCAAAAGCCTGCATCAGATAAATGCAACAATAGATGGTTGACAAGATGACCTCTAGTCCTCGGTGGTAGAAATTGAAGGTAAAATCAATGACACTCGAATTTTTTTTTAATTGACCCTGGAAATACGTTAAGTTATATTACTCCTAATATAGTAGAGTCGAATAAACTTAAAAAATTGAAGCACGCAAAATCATGGCTGGTACAACTAACAACAGGTACTAAAAGGAAAGTAGTTGACTTTACTTCTGATTTTGAGTTCAACTTAGGTGGTCAAAAGATAAGGATGAATCTGAACATCTTACCACTAGGATCTTATGATATGATTATTGGGATGGATTGGTTGGAACAACACAAAGCAGTACTAGACTGCTATACAAAGATACTTAGCTATAAAGATTATTTTGGCACTGCTAGAATAGTCGAAGGCATACCAAAACCTGTATTAGTCAGACAAGTTTCAACGATGCAACTCAATAAATGTATTAGAAAGGGATGTCAAGTTTATGCCATCCAAGTGATGAGTCTATTATAAAAATAAGATAAGCCAAAGTTAGAAGACTTTGTTGTCCTACATGAATTCAGAGACATGTTTGTGGATGAGATACCAGAATTATCTCTTAGAAGGGAAATAGAATTCTCCATAGACCTACTACCCGGTTCAGCCCCTATCTCAAAAGCACCTTACCGAATGAGTCTACTAGAACTGTCATAATTAAAAATCCAATTACAGGAATTGTTGGACAAAGAGTATATCAGACCGAGTGTTTCCCCATGGGGAGCACATGTCCTCTTTGTGAAAAAGAAAGACGACACTCTAAGACTATGTATCGATTATAGACAACTAAACAAAATGACCATTAAGAAAAAATACCCCTTACCTAGGATAAATGATCTATTAGATCAAGTTGGTGGGGCCAAGATCTTTTCAAAATTGGATTTACGATCCAATTATCATCAAGTTAGGGTAAAGGACGGGGACATAAACAAAACAGCTTTTCGAACAAGATATGGACACTACGAGTTTGTAGTCATACCTTTCAGACTCACTAATGCACCATCCACATTTATGTGCTTGATGAACACCATTTTCAGTCAGTACTTAGATAATATTGTAGTAGTATTTATTGACAATATTCTGGTCTATTCTAAAACAGAGGAGCAACATGATGAACACTTAAGAATAGTTCTACAAACATTAAGGAAACACAAAATATATGCAAAATTCGACAAATGTGACTTTTATCAAAAGGACATACAATATTTAGGACATTTCATTTCCCCAGAAGGTATTGTCGTAGACCCGACAAAGATAAAATCCATTATGGAATGGTCAGTACCTAAGGATGTGGCAGATATCTGGTCATTCATGGGAATCACTGGATATTATCACAGATTTATAGAAGTTTTTTCCAAGATAGCCTACCCTATCACTTCACTACAAAAGAAAGGAACCAAGTTTAACTGGTCGCAAAAGTGTCAAGACAGCTTGACATAGGCACCCATTTTGAATGTAGCAGACCCAGATAAAAACTTCACAGTTTGTGTTGATGGAAGTAAAGAGGGACTAGGTGGTGTCCTAACTCAGGAAGGGCACATGATTTGTTATGAGTCCCGAAAATTAAAATAACACGAGAGAAATTATGTCACTCATGAGTTAGAATTGGCAGCAGTAATATATGCCTTAAAAATGTGGTGACACTATATAATGGGTAGAATTTTTTTATTATTGACGGATAATAACGGGGTGAAATATCTGTTTAACCAACCAGATCTTCATGCAAGACAAGTAAGGTGGCTAGCCTTCTTAAGAGAATTCGACTTCAAGGTCAGACATATCAAGGGTAAGGAAAATAAAGTAGTAGACGCTTTAAGCAGAAGATCCCATGGGTTATTTGAGATAAACATCAGCAGGGCAAAAAGTGATCTAGAACAAAGAATAAGGACGACAGGTATTAACGATCGAAATTATGCTAAGATAATGACAGAATTACAAAACAGGACTTCCAACTCTGACAAACCAGATCTAATCATCGACAAGAAAGGACTATTATGACTTAAAAATAGACTTTACATATCAGATTCAGCAGAATTGAAATCAACAATTTTGGACGAGGTGCATAAGAAACCATATTCTGGCCATCCAGGTTACCAGAAAACAATAACATCACTTAGAAAACTATTTTTCTGGCCTAGTATGAAGGGCAAAACAGTAGAATACTTGACTAGGTGCCAAGATTGTCAGCAGGTTAGGGATGAACACTAGCATCCAACTGGCCTATTACAGCCATTAGCAGTACCAAAATGGAAATGGGAGACTATATCACTGGACTTTATAACAGGTTTTCCTAAAACTCAGAAACAAAATGATTCTATCATGGTTGTAATCGATAAACTTAGTAAGTCTACACACTTTATTCCTATAAAGTCTACTTTTAAAGCTATAAACATTGTTGAAATATCCATGAAAGAAATTTTTAGACTGCATGGTATTCCTAAAATGGTGATTTCAGATAGAGACGTAAAATTTACATCCTCTTTTTGGAAGGAATTGTTTGCAGGGATAAACACTAACTTGAATTTCAGTACAAGATATCATCCACAAACGGATGAACAAACTGGAAGGACAAACCAAATCATAGATGATATGCTTTGCATGTACGTAAGAACAAAACCAAGCATGTGGGAATACTACCTGTACTTGGTAGAATTTTCATATAACAATGGGTACCAAACTTCGGCTAAGTTGAGCCCTTTTGAAATACTATATGGAAAAAAGTGTATGACTCCAATTAGTTGGGATAACCTTGCTGACAGACTCATGATTGGACCAGAGATACTCCAAGAAATGGAGAACATGGTAAGAAAGGTACAACAGAACTTGAAAGAAGCACAGGATAGACAAAAGAGATATGCAGACCGGAAAAGGAGACACTTGGAATTTCAAGTGGGAGACCATGTTTACTTGAAGGTCAAAGCTCGAAAGAGCTCATTGAAGTTAGGGAACTGTGCCAAGTTGGCACCCATGTTTTGTGGGCCCTTCGAGATACTAGCTCGAATTAGAACTGTAGCATATCAACTTGCACTTCAAGCTAATCTAAGCATTCATAATGTATTTCATGTTTCTTTGTTGAAAAGGTATATTCATGACCCTACTCATAGGATTGATTGGAACTTGGTGTAGGTGGAACCCGACGACAAGTTTTAGGTGGAATCCCTGCAAATTCTTGACCGGAGAGAAATAACACTTCAGAATAGAATCGTCGCTTAGGTAAAGGTGCAATGGAAGCACTTTAGTCCTGAGGAGGCCACGTGGGAGTTGGAGGGAGATTTGCATAAATATAATCCAACCATGTTCCAATAAGGGAATGAACACTAAGGACAGTGTTTTACTAAAGGGGAAAAGGATGTGATATCCCAAAAAATAAAATATTTTTGAAATTTAAATTCATTGGAAATTTATTTCCGTTTTTAGTAAATTCAAATTTGGAAAATTTTTGCCATTTATGGAAATTTCAAATTTCGAATTTGACAATTGTAATTAATTATTATGACTGTTGGGCAGAGAGCTATTTTGAACCAACTAACTATTTGACTATGACACTTGTATGGAAACAGAATATTCTATATTGATTGCAGGAGGACAAATGGAAGAGCTATGTTAAAAGCAGTTGACCATGACTCCATGAGTGGGGAACATGTTGGAACTACTTCTGGGATGATTGTTACAAGTGGAAAATAAGATATTTGGCCATTGACAGCCCCTGAAAATTAGAGATTTATAAAGCTGTGAAAATCCCCAGGGGAGGGAAAAGTCCTGGGTAAAATTGATAAATAGCGTATGCGAGGAGGCAGGATGCTGCCAAGTATGCAGGAAAAAGAGGACGGTTTTTTTTTTCCTTGCTGTTATGAACACCGAGTGAGTGTGAGGCAAGAGGAATCCACTGGAATTGAAGGACATTGCTGAAGAGGAGATTTCAATCTCACCCTCATGGATTCATGGTCAGGCTAGGGGGTGAATCGGGCAAGTGATTTGGCTTCCCTATTCTACGGTTGGGAGGAACGTGGTTGTTCCCTTTGTCTTCCCACGAATTAGTTCAGATATGTTAAATTTTCTCCTTCTTTATTCTGAATGATTTTACATCTGATGCGATGCGTTTATGAAATCGGAACTGAAATGATTTCCATTATTTGTTCTGAATGATCTTATATTTGATGCAATGTGTTTGTTAAATGGGAGCTGAAATGAGCTCCATTTTCTGTCTGAATGATTTTATATTTGATGCAATCCATGTGTTAAATCGGAACTGAAATAATTTCCATTCTCTGGTGGATGATACAATCATTGATGTAATGCATATTCTAAGTATGATAGAAAATAATGCGTAGGAAAAATCAGTTTGAATTCATGAGGCCTAAATATTGACAAAGAACATAGGGTAAATCTAATCTCTAGTTACCCCTCTCTGAACGAACGATAGAATTGACCTTTTATTTGTTGAAATAATTATGCATGGTTAAATTCTGGAAGCAATCGCCTCTAAATTAAATTCACTGTTATTTTCCTTCTTTATGTGTTTTCTGAGTGAAATCAATGTTGAGATTGGGAATATTGGGAGTGGAGGTTATGTTGTAATTTCATTAATCTAACTGTATGAATAATGTCGGGAACAAAATTACTGAGTTTGTAAAACTCTGTTCATGTTTTCTTTTTCTGGCTTTTCGGAGTTTTTGGTTCAATTTGAGTGGAGTTCTTTTGTTCGTGCAAACTCTGAAATCCCAAAGTTTCGAACCGCGAAACCCCGAAGTGTTGGTCCCACTTTCCTTTCAAATTTTCGCAATTCGGGAGTTGTAGTGTGTTGGTGTTTGGTATTTGGAATCCCGAAGTTCCGAACCCCGAAACCCCGAAGTGCTCGTCTCACTTTCCTTTCGCATTTTTGCAATTCGGGAGTTGTAGTGTGTTGGTGTTTGGTATTTGGAATGCCGAAGTTCCGAACCCCGAAACCCCGAAGTGTTGGTCCCACTCTCCTTTTGCATTTTCACAATTCGGGAGTTGTTGTATGTTGGTGTTTGGTATTTGGAATACCGACGTTCGAAACCCCGAAACCCTGAAGTGTTGGTCCCACATTTCTTTCACATTTTTGCAATTCTGGAGTTGTTGTGTGTTGGTGTTTGGTATTTGGAATCCCAAAGTTCCGAACCCCGAAACCCCGAGGTGCGGGTTCCAGTTTCCTTTTCAGTTTTCGTAATTTAGGAGTTGATGTGTGTTGATGTTTGGGCAATTGAAATTGCGAAATCCCAAATCCCAAAACCCTGAAGTGTAGGACCCACAGTCCGTCCGCATTTCGCATTTTCGTAAAACAACATGATATTTTGTTTTTTTTGTGTTCGACATTTGTAATCACCGAAACCCGATTGACCTTTGTTTTTCATAAAACTATAGGAACATAGTAGAAATTATTTTTTATAGGAACAACTCTAATACTTTAATGAAGGGACTGGTAGAAAACGATGGAGGATATTCATCCGGGATAGAAGTAGAAAAGAAATAACAAATCATATCACAATTCACTGTGTACAGGGAAGGACAAGTACATAAACTAGCTATTATGAAAGTATTAAACAGATTTTATAATTGAGAAATCAGATAGGTTTAATTTGAAGTCGAAATGATGGGATACACTACATGGTTGAAGAAGACCAATCTCTATAGATATAGGTTTATTTCTGTGACTGAAGTATTAAATAGATCTAAATTTGAGCAATCGGATTTGAGTAAATTTGTGCCTTGTTTTAATTAAAGAGCGGTCTACCCTTTCCACAGTCAAATTCGTTTGTATTGTAAACATATGGAAATGGGTTATTTGTAGGGTCTAATGCGTAATGATTTGGCCATAAAGTTACAGAGTCGTTTTTGTTGTTAAGACTGTGGTAATGGTTATAGGTATAGACAGATCGGAAAGTAATTATAATTACAGGAATTGAAATAAACATTGAAATGAGGAGTAATACCTTATCGTCGATCATAAAACTTTAAGTTGAATGGTAATGACAGTCGAAGACAGTAAGAGCTCTTGCAAACTTTCAGACTCAAGTTTTATAACATAAATCTTACTTTCTTGAATCTCGAACTATTCAAGGATATTTTACAAACAATTTAAAAAAAAAAAAAATTGACAGTTTTTGAGGTATATTACAATGTCCTAACTCAGGAAGGACACGTGATTTGGTACGAGTCCCAAAAATTAAAATAACAAGAGTGAAATTATGTCACTCATGACTTAGAATTGGCAGCAGTAATACATGCCTTAAAAATGTGGCGACACTATATAATGGGCACAAGATTCCTACTATTGACGGATAATAGCGGGTTGAAATATTTGTTTAACCAACCAGATCTTAATGCAAGAAAAACAAGGTGGCTAGCCTTCTTGGGAAAATTTGACTTCGAGATCAGACATATCAAGGGTAAGGAAAATAAAGTAGAATATGCTTTAAGAAGAAGACTCCATGGGTTATTTGAGATAAAGATCAGCAGGGAAGAAAGTGATCTAGAACAAAGAATAAGGATGACAGGTATTAACGACGGAAATTACACTAAGATAATGACAGAATTACAAAGCAGTACCACCAACTCTAACAAACCAGATCTAAGCATCGACAAGAAAGGACTATTACGACTTAAAAACAAACTTTACATACCAGATTCAATAGAATTGAAATCAACAATTTTGGACAAAGTGCATAAGAAATCGTATTCTTGCCATCCAGGTTACCAAAAAACAATAACAACACTTAGAAAACTACTTTTCTGGCCTGGTATGAAGAGAGAAACAGCAGAATACTTGGCTAGGTGCCAAGATTGTCAACAGGCTAAGGCCGAGCACCAACATCCAACCGGCCTATTACAACCATTACCAGTACTAGAATGGAAATGGGAGACTATATCACTGGACTTTATAATAGGTTTGCCTAAAACTCAGAAACATAATGATTCTATTGTGGTTGTAATCGATAAACTCAGCAAGTCTGTACACTTTGTTCTTGTAAAGTCTACTTTTAAATCTATAAACATTGCGGAAATATTCATGAAAGAAATTTTTAGACTGCATGGTATTCCTAAAATGGTGATTGCAGATAGAGACGTAAAATTTACATCCGCTTTTTGGAAGGAATTATTTGCAAGGCTAAACACTAACTTGAATTTCAGTGCAAGCTATCATCCACAAATGGATGGACATACCGAAAGGACAAACCAAATCATAGAGGATATGCTTCGCATATACATAAGAACAAAACCAAGAAAGTGGGAAGACTACCTGCACTTGGTAGAATTTGCATATAACAATGGGTACCAAACTTCGACTAAGTTGAGCGCTTTCAAAATATTGTATGGAAGAAAGTGTATGAATCTAATTAGCTGGGATAACCCGGCTGGCAGACTCATGATTGGACCAGAGATGCTCCAAGAAATGGAGAACATGGTAAGAAAGGTACAACAGAACTTGAAAGAAGCATAGGACAGACAGAAGAGCTATGCAGACCAGAAAAGAAGACACTTCGAATTTCAAGTAGGAGACCATGTTATTTGAAGGTCAAAGCTCGAAAGAGCTCGTTGAAGTTAGGGAATTGTGCCAAGATGGCACGCATTTTTTGTGGCCCTTCGAGATACTATCTCAAATTGTACCCGTAGCATATGAACTTGCACTTCCAACTAATCTAAGAATTCATAATGTATTTCATGTTTCATTGCTAAAAACGTATATTCATGACCCTACTCATAGGATTGATTGGAACCTGGTGCAGGTGGAACCCGAAGGCAAGTTCTATGTGGTACCCCTGCACATTCTGGACCACAGAGAAATAGCACTTCGGAATAGAGTCATCGCTCATGTAAAGGTGCAATGGAAGCACTTTAGTCTGGAGGAGGCCACTTGGGAGTTGGAGTGAGATTTGCAGAAATCTCATGCAATCCTATTCTAGGAAAGGAATGAACACTGAGGAAAGTGTTTTACTGAAGGGGGAAAGGATGTGACATCCCCAAAAATAAAATAGTTTTGAAATTTAAAATTGTTGGAAATTTATTCTGTTTTTAGTAAATTCGAGTTTGGAAAATTTTTGCCATTTATAGGAATTCTGAATTTCGAATTTGGTAATTGTAATTAATTATTTTGATTGTTGGGCAGAGACCTGATTTGACCCAACTAACGATTTGACTATGAAACTTGTATGGAAACAAAATATTTTATATTGATTGTAGGAGGAAAAATGGAAGAACCATGTTAAACTTAGCTGACCATGACTCCATGAGTGGGGAACATGTTGGAACTACCTCTGGGCTGATTGATACAAGTGGAAAATCAATGATTTGACCACTGGAAGCCCCTGAAAATCAGGGATTTAGAATGCTACAAAAAATCCCAAGGGAGGGAAAAAGACCTGGGCAAAATTGATTAATCGCATATGCGAGGAGGCACGATGCTGCAAACTATGTTGGGAAAGGAGACTTTTGATTTACTTGCTGTTATGAACACTGCTTGAGTGTGAGGCAAGGGAAAATTATTGGATATGTAGGAAATTGCTGAAGATAAGCTTTTCCAAATTCTCCCTCATGGATTCATGGTGAGGCTAGGGGGTGAATTGGGCAAGTAGTTTGGCTGCCCTATTCTACGGTTGGGAGGAACGTGGTTGTTCCCTTTGTTTTTCCGTAAGCTGGTTCTGATATGTAAAAATTTCCTTACTATGTCCTTGGATGTTTTGTGTGTAACTGATATTATGCATCTACTTGTTCTAAATTGAAATAATTCTTTCAATGGATGATATCTATCTTGGTATTAAATTCACAATCACAGTCTAAATTCTTGAGTGGTCCCTCTCAAAAATCTGGAATACTAAGCAAATTTATTTAAATACGATTTGAGTTTAAGAGAGTAGATCCATCTACAGGATAGGATTAATCTGAATTCGAAATGCTAGGATACTCTGTATTGCTTAAAGAAGACCAATCTGTATAGATATAGGTTTATTTCTGTGATTGAAGTATTCAACAGATCTAAATTTGAGCAATCAGATAGGTTTAATTTGAAGTCGAAATGCTAGGATACACCGTATTGCTTAAAGAAGACCAATCTGTATAGATATAGGTTTATTTTTGTGACTGAAGTATTAAATAGATCTAAATTTGAGCAATCAGATAGGTTTAATTTGAATTCGAAATGCTAGGATACTCTGAATTGTTGAAGAAGACCAATCTGCATAGATATGGGTTTATTTTTGTGACTGAAGTATTAAATAGATCTAAATTTGAGAAATTGGAGTCGAGTAAATTTGTGTCCAAAGGAAACATTTTAATGTATCGCTAATTCCAAAAAATCATGCATCTTAAAAGAGACTTCCTGTCTTTACATTTAAGAATTGAGGAGAAATATGAAATAGTAAGAACCTTATGGATCACTTGGGCACTCATATATTATACACATATATACGTATTGGAAAATAAAACACAAACTGGAAGTAATCTATCTACATCAGAAAGTTAAGGAAATCTGGAAAACCCCTTTTGTTCATCAGATGCTAAAACAATCATGGGAATTGATGCCTATCAAAAGATTTTATGCTTCCCTTGTTTTATTTAAAGAGAGGTCTACCCTTTCCACAGTCAAAGTCTGTAACGAATTTATAAATTTGCGAAAACCTTAAGGAGATCCAGGACATTTTCTTTCTCAGGAGTATTAGATTCTTTCGGGTAGTACCAACTCACAGTCAAGGGAACAAACATTAAAACAAATGTGAAAGACTAGAGCATGTCAAAGACTCTATTTTAGAGTTTATTGGTTCAAGTTGCATGGAGCTCTTTTGTTCTTGCAAACTCCGAAACTCGAAGTGGCCCCACTGCCTGATTAAATTTCATGATTCAGTGATTACCGTTGTATGTTGTTCTTGTATCAAGCATTACCAAACACCGAAACCCGATATTGGCTGGGCCCCATACCTTTTTTGTGATTTCGCGATTCGGCGTTTGACGTTGTGCAGTGTTTTTGCATCGGGAGTTAGTAAACCCCAAAACCTAAAATTGTTGGGCCCACACCCTAATCGCTTTTCACAATTCAAAATTTCTTATTTCATTTTGTTTCTACGTCGTGTGTTCGTAAACCCCGAAATCTCGAACCCTGAAACCCCAAAGTGTTGGGTCCACAACTTTTTGTCATTTTGGGATTCGACAAACCGCATGTTCTTTTTTTTTTTGTATTCGGCGTTTGTAATTGTCGAAACCCAATTGACCTCCGGTTTTTTTTTCACTAAGATATATATATGTATATTTAAAGTACGGAAGTGACCTTGTGAATACCAAGAATTATTATAGACCATCTACGGTAGTTACACATATTTATATCAACCAGTGTTTAATGAAAAGTTGTAGGTTGAAATGTTGGAAAATTATTGCAGTGAATCAAATTAACATAGTTTAATTACCAGAACTAATCATGAGAGGCACGAAGGCCCAATGAAGAAGGGACATCCCGAAATTTAAAACATGCCCCTGAGTAAATTCCTAACTGTTTAAATAACAACACAATCACCTAAATGTTCAAAAGGAAAGTCTTTAACGCAAGTACAGTAAGTGCAAATTGAATTCATATACCATCATGCGATCTGGAGTCAACTATAAACAAGATACACATATAGCCGACAATAGACGAGTACTTTTTACTTTTCAAAATCCTTTCGAGGAAGTAGCCAATATGGCACTAGTATATTAAACCAATAAAATAACCAGTATGCCATTACAAGTAGGAGGGAGGGAAACCCTATAATTCCTTTAAAAATAGTATTACATATCTCGTTCGGAATTGAAACAAATGAACATCCCATGCAGTGTTTTACATCCAACGATATATTTTTCCATCAAAAAACAGGTTACCCTTAATCAACGATACTGAAACCATGACTTAATCTCCATTTCATAGTTTCGGATACCAGGAGTTGGAGGTGTCAAGGCCACTCACAACAAGAATGATAAAATCGTGAAATTTGAAGCCCCGACTTAATCGCCATTTCGGAGTTTTGGATATCGGGAGTTGCAGGCGTCAAGGATACTCACGACAGAAATGATAAAGTCGCGAAATGTTGAAAGGGACTATTGTGAGTCCTGAAAACCCGAAAGGCAAAACTTCGAAATCCCATCAACCGTCCATCTCAGTGGGTTATGTGAACCTTCCAATCACATAGGAGAGATCATGAATTTTTATAATGTTAGAGTCATGATGACTCGAAGGGAAAAACGTCGAAAAATCTCGTCAGTCTTTCGATTAAGAAAAGAAGGGATTAGATTATGGATTTTTGTGAACCGTTGATCTGGCCCCATTTTGGGGATTGCGACTTTTCGAAATGCCATAGTGTGAAAGGCATTTTGATTGGGCTCGTGGTCACAGCCAGTGGTCATATGGAATAAGCACGAGACCCAGTACTTGAAACCCAATGGCATAGTTGAATTTGAATATGATCGGAGGATTATGAAATATTCGTACTATGATTTTAATCGGGAGGATTCATAACGTAATTATAATTACAGGAATTGAAATAAACATTGAAATGAGGAGTAAACACTTATCATCAATCAGAAAACTTTAAGTTGAATGGTAATGACAGTCGACGATAGTAAGGACTCTTGCAAACTTTCAGACTCAAGCTTTATAACATAAAGCTTACTTGATTGAATCTTGAACTATTCAAGGATATTTATACAAACAATTTTATTTTTTAGACAGCTTTTGAGGTATATTACATATGGTATCAGAGCAAAACCTACAACATTGGGCCTGAAGAAGGCCACATTAGTTGCTTAGTATTTAATCTAACTTATGTAAAACTAATAAATCTTATGGTTACAAACATAAAGACCTTTCTGTTTTTGTAAATTATGGCAGCTCAGGAGGGTGAAAAAACAGGATGGAAGGAAATCCGCAGCAAGGACCTCCTGGAGATCCAAGACAGAACAGTGATGGAATCTCACCCACGGAGGTGTTGGAAACAATGAGGAATCTTATTGTTGAACTACAGGTTTTCAAGGCTGACAATGAAAAATTGAAGAAAGCACATCAGGAACAACAAGAGATAAATGAAGTCCTGTTGCGTAGTATAGTAACCAAGAAAATCCCAAAAGATGATAACCATGACGAAGAAGTCAACAAAAGGGCATCCAAGAATTATGGACAGGAAACAGAAAAAAGAGACAGTTCATCTGAAGGGACACCTTTAGCTGAAGACAAAACTATACCAGACAGAAAAAATAAACAAGTAGACCACCTTGAAGGAGAATTTAAAAATTGTTTTTGTTTTAGCACACCATTTCGATGCCATTTTCACAAAGAGTTCAAATTGATCCTTAATGGGAGGGTTCTCAAATATATGGACTGTAAATTTGGTACTATTGATTTCATTCATTGTATAGTACAACCTTATCATTATTAAAGATTTGTACCTTTTTTTATTGTGTATATTCAATATGTTTTCACATGTCCAGTTCAATTTTTTTTTATAGAAACTTAAAAAGATTTCATTCATAAGAATTTCTTAATCAATATTTCCTTGTTATTATGAAACATAGTTGAATAATGTAAAAATATCTTGAATATGGATGTTCATGTGTCCCTCTTCAAGGATTAGTTTGAATTCTACCAAAATTATGAGGTCATATGTTCACTCACTGGCTTGTGGCATTATTCGGTATATTTTCATAATTGGGTTTCTTGAAGTAGGAAGCCCTTTTTATTAAAAGAGGCTCATATTTACCTATATGCATGCAACTTCTTTATTATAGAATTTGATGCACTTGTTGATAGGAGAAATATTTTCAAATCTAGTCTATGTATTTGGGGAATTGTTATCCTTTTCATGAAGCCTTGGTATCCAAACTTTGATCCCTCCATGGATCAAATTTATCCTCGACCTTGCTATGGGTAAGGCTCCTCAACATTCCCCTTCAATTTTGGCCTCTAAAGACTCTATTCAATATTATAAATGAAATCCAAAAATTTCACAACTACAACCCTAAAATGACTAAAAGATAATGCATGACCTTATGAGGATATGTGCTAAAATGGATCTCTCAAAAGTGCTCCCCAAAGAGGTCTAGTTGAATGCAGGTGAATATGTATGGAAACAAAAACTAGACTATGAGCATGTTAAATTTCATTGTAGATCACTTTTGAGGTTGGGCACACAATCTCCTCCCGCCCTAAATGAAAACATGTACCTGATTTTATGGAACCAAATCTTGAAGGATCATTTTTGAAAATGAAACAAAATTGAATACTACATGGTGACAAAGTGCTAAGGTGAACCATTAGTTGATAGAAATCAAGAGCACTATAGGAAAAGTCACTTTGGGTCAAGAGACAAAGAATATATAATTGTTACTGGAAGCCCCACTAATTCATGTGAGAGTCCTTTCCCCTTATAAATATCACTGAAACTCAGGGGAAGATACACCCAAGGAAAAATAAAGGCTCCATGGGAAACTTGACAACCACTCCAAGGCTTGCACTCATCCCTATGGAAGAACAAGAAGAAGTTAATTCAATTTATAGTGCATACACTACTCCCCAATACAATTAATAAGTTTGGACTTAAGTTGCTGGAAAGAAATCTAAAAGGAAAGGTAAATATGTAATTGAAAACCTGACTCAATCCCAAACAAGAACATTAGTATAGAATTTTCTATCGAAAAATATTGTTATAATCTCAGTTTATCAAATAGTATACTTGTAGGTTTCAAAGAAATTATTAAATTGGAAGCTTGAAAAATTATATAGGTCTCTTCTTATATGTGGATCCTAGATCATGTCTTCTAATCATCATTTTTTATTTGTAAAACCGTATTGTACAATTTGTTCATAGATTTTTTATTAATTAAAATTTTAACTTTTTTTTTCCAAGAACAAAATATGTATTTACATTAATATAAATATATATATATAGTTATATTCCCATGGAATTCATAGGTGTTGATGATCCCTTTTCATGGAATTCCTATGTTTAATTCATCATCACACAAAAACATGATTTCTTCTTCTATCCAGTTACATGTGTAGCCTCTTCAAAAAGACAAAAAGTATTCAAAGTAGTGTTAGCGAGGAAAATCCCCTTATTACTATACTGGGTCGGAATATAGGAAGACAACAAACTTCCATTAAAATATAGTCCTAATCATAAGCTATCCCAAAACTACCAAAACAAAGAGAAAAATGAGAAGAAGGAAGATGGATAAGTGTGCCTTAGTCCCTAACGTCTGATGCAAACTTCCTTCACCTTTGTAGTTTCCTAAGTTACGTGTCTCCTCCTAAAGCTGACCTGCAAGAACACTTAGGAAAAATATTCTATAAATATGCAATCTCTACTTATAAACGTTAGCGTTCATATTTAAATGTAGATGTATTAAGCAATAAATATACAAATATGCAATGAATTGGGACATGAAAAGAACTCTTATTCAAACTGAGGATTAAAATATTACAACCTTCTTGATCGTAAAAACTCTTCGCGAACAAGGCCGAGGATCGTCTTATTGCTGCTCCAAGTGCATCATTCCCATGCTGCCTCTCACAATCAACTGATCTCTTTGGGAAAATAGAAGGGATTGTATAAGGAGAAAAGGTTGAAGAGGGAATGTTGAGGCCAAATCTCAGAAAGGGCTGCAAAACTTGGGCTAGAGGGGGAATGGATTTTGGCAGAGTTTCTATTTTCTCTTTCTTTATATCAGAATGAGATCCCAAGACCTCTTTTTATATGAAAAAAATATGGTTATTCGGTTTAGGGGCGTGCTACAATAGGTAAAATGGTTGGGAAACCTCCAATAGCCTGCTAACTCTCCCAAAATCCTTGCATCTTTTTATTTTTTGCAAATTTTGGAGGTAAACATGGGTTCTCTAGTATGAAACTAGCATGTGTACACATGCAAAAGTGGAGCAGGACGTGTACATGCTCCAAAAAATGGTTTTTTTAAGAAAGATTCTCAACGGTAATTTGGAAAATTGTGTAAGTGAAAATTTCAATGTCGTGTATGCATAGGTAGGGAATTTTTGGGCGATAATAGATTCCCCCTAATGTGTGAGGTCAAAATAGAAACTGATGGCTGGAATACATTACAATATCTTTACCAGTTGGAAGGCACAAAGTTGAGTGAGTACAGGACAATAGTTTGGGAGTGCACCATCTGCAAAATAATAATAATCTCTCTGAGGCGGGCATACCCATGCTCGGGATGAACTAATCATGGATGCCAATCAAGTACACTGTAGATCCATGTCATATAAAGTATATCCATTATAAATACAAAGAGGATCGACATCTCAAAATCATTTGATGATATTCAAGTACAAATAATATGCATCTTCAAGCAGTATTAACACCTGCGGCTAGAGATGAGAACACCATAGCTCGAAAAATGACTTCAATATCTTCAACATCTCAGGTAGGATTACAATAGGAGTGTAAGACTCACTACTCTGAGGTCTTTGACATGTCGTCGGGGAAATATTGGAGGATCTAGATCATCAGGGACATAACTTCATCGATTTTGAATCCAGACTTGACTGGACTCTTGGGATGGTCGACTCATGAAGGTCAAGAGACAAAATGCAAAATGGACGAATCAGGTTGGATAAAACTTCCCTTGGAAAAAAGAACGAAAAATGATGTGACTCACGCAATGTAAAAGAGATAAACCAAAACCAAGGAGAATGCTACCTTTTCAAAAACTTAGTCCCTTAGGCCCGAAAAAGGGTTAAACTTATGCCTGAGAATACTCTCCTAGCGAACCGAAGTTCCTAGGGAATACCTTTATTCCTAAAATTATCCATTCGAACCAAAAAATGGGTAAACTACCGTCGGACAGAAGTGCCCTCAAATTTGAGTTTGATGAGCATGAAGTGCAACAAGATCGCTCGACAATATTTTCATTCTAGAGAGTCTGAAAAGGGATTAAAGAAGACTCTAGGGGGTCTTCTTTTCTCAAGTAATCCATATGAGATCGAAAAGAATAAAAAAATTATCTTTGGATGTTTCTTTCAAAATTCAAGCGAGCTTGAAAGACAACAAACCATTCTCATTAGGGATTCCCTCGGGTATAGGCCAGAGAAAGATGAAGAATAAATATGAGGCTTCAACACAAATTAATGGTGGGACTAAACAGGTTTCCCGTGCTTGTGAAGAACTATGGCATGGAAACCAAATGGAAAACAAGGATCTAACTAGGATACCCATCGAAGGAAGGATCTACCACATAAAGTATGACACACTTATCAACAAGGAAGGTTAGTGTCGTAATTCAGTGGGGTCGATCCTAAGGCTAAATGAACCAGGAAACGGATAATGCAAAAAATGCAAGTAGGAAAAAATCTAGCCTATATGCCAGTTTCACGGTCAATACCTATTAGAATGGAACGATACGATGAGAAACCATGAAATAAAAATGTCTCCAAGATCCTTCATATAAGGCCAATAACACTCATAGAGAAGTTAATAAATCCAATATAGATAGAAACTTCAAAAAATAAGATGTGCTATTGAATACAAAACTTGAAAACAACAAACATGGACAGTACAATATGGTACAAATCACTGCACGAGCTTACGGCTCATGCATGGTAGTAGTTCAATTAGATCCCAAAGCTAGGATCTGAACAAGTGTCTCTTTGATAGTCAACTTGGAAAGTCTCCCAAAAGGGAAGAAAACACAAACCACAGTGTAAGTCTTCTCACGGTATAGAAACCATAGTCATGGCTTCAAGGATAGCCTCATTGGAAGGAAATTCAAAATCTGATGAATCAGTCAAACGAGGAGGGTTGACAATCCCAAATGGGGCAACAAACTGACCATATTCCATATGACGATGAAGGTTCTGTCCAGGACTAGAAGAGCCTATCAAAAAAGAATCACAAGAACAAGGGATTGAGGATCTACAAACAACGAGATTAGACTCGAAAGGAAACTCAATATCAGTCAGACCAAGTGGGTGAAGAGAGGGCTCCCATTCCCTCATTGGATAAACCAATGGATCAATTACTGAGACCAAGTCTCGTGAAGGAAAAAATGAGCCACGAACAAGTTCCTACTCAGGAGAAATTGAACACAAAGGATAAGATGCCACATAATTTACCTGTGGCGGGGTAGAGTCTACATGCATAATTTATATATATAGAGGGGCATCTTGAACTAACGTTGAATTAGGATGGTTATTATTGGATTCCAATTGGTCGATAGTGAAAATGCTTCCATTGTGAGGAAAATGCATCACTCGAAAGAGAGTACGCATTGCAACGTTCATAGCGTATACATAATCACACCTGAGAAGCATATTGAAATATAACGGGCCTTGCACCACTATAACATAAACAAGGAAAATCTTACCACCTAATGAGATAGGAAATTGAGGAAGAATCCCCAAATATTCACTAGGACGTCTGTCAAAATCCAACAGCTCGTGCGAAGTGGTCACAAGCTCGGGAGAACCCAAAGGTTTCTAATCCCAGGAGGATAAAATACTTGCAGAGTCTCCTTCATCTACAATACATTGGTAAATATTTTTTGAATTAAATTCAACCCTTATTTGAAAAGGCGTATAAGAAGGAAGGCGAGGCTCAACAAGGTCATTCCAATCAAAGGAAACCATCCTAGGACTTGGAGGGGGTGTGATCGAAGTGGACGGAATGTCCCCTTGTTCTGAAAGTATGGAAATGGAAATGCTAAAAGAATAGTCGGTATACACATCACTCCCTATCAGAAGAGTGGGATCAGCTAAATATTGCATCGGGATGACCACTTTGGTAGACTCAACACTCTCCAACAGAATATTGGGATCAGCAGAACATTACATCTGCGTGACCATTTGGTAGACTCGCCACTCTCCAAGAGAAGAGTGGGGTTGACTGACTATTTCATTGGAACAACCACTGGTTGAATAGGTTGCAAGACACCATGGTTTGAAGGCAAATCACCCTCGAAAAGAAGAGTGGGGTCGATCGAAGATTGCATCAGAATGAGCACTTCATCCACCAAAGAATGAATACATTGTGAGACAACATGGTCTAAAGGTGCATAACCCTCAAAAAATATGAGTGGGGTCGGTCGAATCAATATAGCCATTATTATCGAGGAGAATATGAGTCATTAGATCACTTTAAGTCTAGAACAAATTTTGACCGTCAGATTACATAACTACAAATGCATACTAAAGAAACACACTTTAACCTAAGGAAATATTGTACCAAGTTTATCTTAACTAACTCCTAAGTGTGTAAATAACCTAACATAGGCATGTGCAAAGATCTGCTAATAAAATCATAGTTCTTTCACTTTTTCTTTCTTGGAATAGATATATATTAGACCACCTTCACCACTATTGTTGTTGGGACCAAAATCCCTATTTTGGAAAATATTGTTGCAATCTCGAGCCTAAGCCATTTCCCTCAATTAAGATATGTGTTGTCTCCAACAATAAACCCAATTGTAATCTTCACTAATGGAGTTGTACATTTTCTTTATTCTTGTATTCAACTGACATATAATTTCTCTAGACACATATAATTTTGGTGCCCTTGTGGTCCACACTTGAAACATGTTCATTTCAATTGTCCTGCTCTTTCTCTAGGAATCCCTCGACCTTTAAGGGATTCATAATTTCCTCAAAAACATTGGAGCACTCATGTGGGTTTCTTCTACCTGGATTCCAGTTAGGCTATCCTCTTCTGGACATCATTCTTTACTAAGGGTCATTTACTGAGATTCGATTGTGATAAACTCTCTTGTAAATATCTATGTAATATTTTTCTTTCGCATTCATAAATTGCTCCAAGTGCCCACGTTAGCGAGGGTCTTCGATGTTTCCTCATAGGGTTTTACCATGTCAAAACATTGGTGTGTCATTAGCACTCACATGTGGGGATAAAACATGCTCTGATACATTAGTAGTGTAGACAGTCTATTAACTATAGATGTTGTAATTACTAGGAGCACACAACAATGCAATTCAAAGCAATGCACACAACCCATTAATGGAAGAAAATCTACATGCAACACTAGTCTATTAAATTAACACTTCAAACACTACATCTAGGCCTCACCAGGTTCTTCCTCTTTCACAAAAATATGGGCTATGCACCTCTCAAAAGCCTCAAACTACCCATCAATTTAAAGCTTGGCCAAGATTACAATGGGATTCATGAGATCTTCCTTCTTCCATTGTGTGAACTATCCTTTTTCTCCTATCTCCGTTTGAATTAATGATAATGAATGAGAATACCATTCCCCTCCATGCTCAATCTACATTCATTGAAATCCCCAAACTATTAAACCAACCTCCCCGACAAATGACTATGGGGCCTCTCATGTATTTATCCACCATATCATTTACGACCAATCACCACCTTATTTTCCTCATTGACTAACTCATGGTATCATTCATTGAATGGTATTATTATACCTCATCCTTTGTTCGATTAAGAAGAACCCGCCCAGGTACCATGGTCCATTACAAACCATCTCCATTCAAGCTCCCATGGGATCCCTTTCTTTTTCCCAATTTTTCAATTGGTGAGAGGATCCAACGACATGCACTCGTTCCTTAATACCCTATTGTTGGGCCCTCCATTATGTGTAGGTTGTCGATTTTCTGGATATCCAAAGGATTTTGTGCCCCCTTCAACTCCTCTACAATGGAACAAAAATAATTGGATACTTACCTAGGATTCCACAATTTGAAAGGGTGTACTCCTGCATTCGAAAGGGATGGTTCAACGCTTTCATATTTTGTCTTTCTGAGAACCCCAATATATGTTTTAATAATGACTACCTAGAAAATACATGGAGTGGACCATATAGTACTAATATAATTTCAACATCAAATAGAGATACATGAACGTCCCTTCAAACCTTGTGCATGTTATAATTGAGTAGATAGTAGGTGTGTTACATGGAGTATAGTTATGAATATTAATTGTGTGTAAGTTGTAAACAATTGCATAGATATTGTGTTTATTAGAAACAACCACTTACATTTGTTCTATTTTAATATCTTCTACTTGAAGAAAAGTGAGATCCCCATTCAGGAAGATATTCGTTGAAAGTGAGAAAAGTTCTTCCTTATCCTTAAGCACTTACAAACAATCTCCTTCATGGGCATGGAGATGAACAATAAATATTTTATGTGCACTTGCCAGAGATTTATCAAAATTAATGTATATGAAATCTAGTCAAAGATTTATTGAAAATAATGTCCACGAAATCAAATGTCTAAGGAAGCAACTCGTTACCAAATGCATATGGAGAGAGATGAAAAGATTCCTATAAGCTCCAAAGTTCAAGGAAGGAATTAGTTTCCAAATGCATAAGCAAAGAGAGACAACATGTAGCTTTTGGAAATGCCTCTTTCTCCTAATATATGAAACCATATGACCTTACCTTCTAAATAAGGTAAGCACTATTAGTCCCCACCTTTTAGGCTTGGAATATGGTAATCAATTTTTCATTTTTCTTAAAACTTGAAATTAGTTTGGAATAAGTAGAACCGATCATATGAAACTAAGTTTCCATGCATTGAGATTATTTCTAAGCTTATAGTCTCATATATTTCTATCAAAAGTTACAATAT
>SNQJ01S0036470.1:50167-70597 GCA_010110895.2 Picea sitchensis
TTTTTCTTAAAACTTGAAATTAGTTTGGAATAAGTAGAACCGATCATATGAAACTAAGTTTCCATGCATTGAGATTATTTCTAAGCTTATAGTCTCATATATTTCTATCAAAAGTTACAATATTCTTCCCAGTATTTGGCCTCGTATCGAGGAAAGGCAATTGACTTTCATTTTAGATGCCAATCGCCTATGTTTGAACTCTAGAAACATTATTTAATTAGTTAAACATTTAATGATAGGAAGTAATTCTCGATATATATTTAGCATTAACCGACCTCTCCGGTGCTATCTTTAGATAGGTAGTAATGCTCATCCTTCATTGTGGTGATGAGGGTTTGTCCATGAAGGATACCAATCGTGATAGTTTATTTTGCCTCCGCCACGACATTTTCACTACCTTTGCTGCACCTATCGCCTTTTTTACGTGGTGTAAGCCACTACATACTATGTTGAACCTATATATAATTCTTGATCATGGGTAATGGGGAGCTATAAGCACATCTTCAACAACACGAATTCAACTGGTTCTTATAGGCCACTCACATCACTTCTATATGATCAATAGAACTTGAAGGCAACCTCGAGAAAATTAGAGAAGAGGATAAGGTCATATTACTCTCAATGCATGAAGATGTTTTTGAGGGTGGAAAAGTAATTTCACCGCAAACATACCGGATATACAAATTTCCTCCAATGAAGATTTCTCTTAGCAATTAGAGCAAGTCGTTGAATTCAATACCAGGATTGGTTCCACTCTACCTATGCAAGCCATAAACGATAGAAATGGATAACTACTGAGGGTATAAATTAGGTGAAACAGGATTATCTACAATACCTACTATCATTAACCTAACATGAATAGAATGGAAATGATGAATACACCATTATACCACAATACTTTTTCCTTTCCTATCATGATTACCTAGCATTATAGCCATATTAGTGGAAGTGAAGAAGAAAGTGCCATAAGTTGTTGATCAACTAGAATAAGCATATTCAAATTATATAGTCTTTTCAATTTGGTCGAACAATTTTCCTTTGAAATAGATTCAATACCAACATTTCAAAATAGCTACATAGAAATAGTCACTATAGAAAATGGCTCTCGTCTTGTATTTCAAAATGTAAAACATCAGCAAGGCGGCCTATAATGAGTGAAACATCCTATTTCTAGTGGCAAGCTTGTGAGAATAGCTACAAAGAGCTAAAAAAACAAGAGCTAGTCACAATAGTTTAAGTGCTAGTTTTAGTTCCAAATCCAATTTTCCGAGTTGAAACAACTAGAGAAGTAGAACCAATGCAATAACAAGCAACAAAAACATAAGAGACATCCTAGTTATTGGCAACCCAAGGCAAGAATTGCAATTCCTTCTTGTAATGACAAATTCACTCATAGAATCCATCATTTATTCAAGGTTGATTAAATTGAAATTTCTAGCAAATTGGGAAACATTAAATCCATTTCTTAAATACAAGTAACCATGTCAATTTGATTGGCATAACGATTTTGTCTACTAATATGTGGATCATATAGTGTTTCTTTCTTGCCTTTTTTTGGTTTGTTAAAACCAAAAAAGAGACCACGTTATAAAAAGAATTAAAATTAAAGTTTGACAAAATGGCCATTGGGATGTTTGGAAACAATGCTTCACAATATGGTAATAAGCTAGGACAACACAACCATGTTGTTGATACGAGAGGAGTTACTTGAATCACATTGATGGAGTAACGTTTTGAATCTATCTTGTGTTATACCACAATATTTTTTCCTTTCCTATCATGCTTACCTAGCATTATAGCCATATTAGTGGACGCGAAGGAGAAAGTGCCATACGTTGTTGATCAACTAGCATAAGAATATTCAAATTATATAGTCTTTTCAACTTGGTCAAACTAGTTTCCTTTGAAATAGATTCAATACAAATATTTCACAATAGCTACATAGAAATAGTCCCTATAGAAAATGGAGCTTGTCTTGTATTTCACAATGTAAAACACTAGCAAGGCGGCCTACAATGAGTGAAACATCCTATTTCTAGTGCCAAGCTTGTGGGAATAGCTACAAAGATCTAAAAAAACGAGAGCTAGTCACAATAGTTTGAGTGCTAGTTTTAGTTACAAATCCAATTTTTCAAGTTTAAACAACTACAGAAGTAGAATCAATGCAATAACAATAAACAACAACATAAGAGACATCCTAGTTATTGGCAAGAATTGCAATGCCTTTTTGTAATGACAAATTCACTTATATAATCCATCATTTCTTCAAAGTTGATTAAATTGAAATTTCTAAAAAATTCGGAAACATTAAATCCATTCCCTAAATATAAGTAACCATGTCAATTTGATTGGAATAAGGTTTTCATCCATTAATATGTGGATCTTATAGTGTTTTTTTCTTGCCATTTTTTGAATTATTATAACCAAAATAGAAACCACTTTATAAAAATAATTTAAATTAAATTTTGACAAAAAAAAAATCTCTGGGATGTTTGAAAACAGAGCTTCACAAGACCATATTGTTAATACCAGAGGAGGTACTACGGAATAACAACTTTTTGATGTATATTCTGTTATCTTTTTTGTTTAAAGAAATTTGTGTTTAAGAAAATCACGAAAAACCAAACTAAAGCTGACATAAAAAAGTAGACAAAAAGCTTAAAACAAAAATCAACGTTTGAATCTATATTGTGTTACTTTTTTGTTTAAGGAAATTTTTGTTTAAGAAAATCATGAAAGAGGAAACTAAAGCTGACAAAAACGCAGAAAACAAAAGCTGACAAAAAGCTTAAAATAAAAAGCAAGAAAAAGAAAAAAAAAAAAAGCTTAAAACGAAGGTCGAAGATGTAAACTGCCCTTCGAGCAATATATATATATACAGACATGTCAATATTAATGGTCTCATTCGTTTGAACCAAATAATAACAACAATGGCCATAAGCTACGTTTTGCCCATTTTCTTTTTCATGGTAGTGTTCGTCCTGCATGCATCAGCAGCAGAAAAGCCGAACAAAAAGGTGATTTCTTCTCACATATATTGTGTTTATGATTCAGAGCACCAATTACAGTCTCTTCCTGACATTGCAGATTACTTTTTGTGAAGGTTTATATCGTCTATATGGGAGAAGTCCCAACTCATGAAGCTGGCGACTGGAAGGAAATCGGTGCTACGGCTCACCATGATATGCTGGAATCCGTTCTAGGAAGGTTAATCGTCATGTCCTTCCCAATTTCCTCGATTGAAACGATCTTGAATATTTTAAGTTGTATTTTCACGTCGAGTGCATGTTATATTCACTAGTCTTAAAAAATGTGATTGCCAGTCATGATGTTGCAGAAGAAGCGTTGATTTATAGTTATGGGAGAAGTTTTAATGGATTCGCTGCAACCCTTTCGGCGGCGGAGGTAGAAGCCATAACGAGTAAGTCTGCAAAATTTCCTAACAGTTCTTGGCTTTGTGTTGTTCAATTCGGGGATATAAGATTTTGTGAAAGCAGGAATACTAATTAATTGTGTTGTCATTTTTCGGTCTGTTCAATTAAGCAGATATGGATGGTGTTGTTTCCGTTTTTGAGAACAGGAGAATGGTTCTCCACACTACTCGATCATGGGATTTCATAGGCTTACCTCTATCCGCCGAAAGAAATCTGCAGTATGAAAGCGATATAATCATTGGAATGTTCGATACAGGTAATTGCAGAACTTTGTATGTTGGCACTACTATGAATTTTGGCCAATGAAAGAATTTTTCTGCATATAGGAATATGGCCCCGGTCAGAAAGCTTCAAGGATACGGGGTTGTGCCCTGTTCCCTCAAAATGGAAAGGAACATGCGAAACTGCTTCATCCTCCGATTTCGCCTGCAACAGGTAATAATATGGTTCTGTTGGATATACATTACATTGTTTTGAAAAAAATCTCATAACATAATTGTTTTAGGCCAAAGGGTTGGTTCAATATATGTGCTGTTTGTATTTATCTAATTCTGCAAGAACAGAAAAAAAAAAACACATCTAATGAATTAATGAAAAAAATTAACTAATTGGGTTCTGACTCGCAGAAAAATTATAGGAGGGCGTATCTATTACAAAGCTGCTGATATTGAAGACCCATCGAAAGAGTTCATGTCTCCAAGAGACTCGGATGGACACGGGACGCACACTGCCTCCACAGCCGCTGGAAACGTTGTGAGAAACGCTAGCCTTTACGGATTAACAGAAGTAAATGCCTGGGGTCGAGTAGCAGGTTCAAGGCTAGCAGTGTACAAAATTTGTTGGGGAGGTTATTGTTGGGAAGCAGATATTCTCGCGGCGTTCGAGGACGCCATCCATGACGGCGTGGATATTGTTTCTCTTTCCCTTGGGCCTGCTCATATTCTTGATTACTTTAACAGTAGCATTGCCATTGGTTCATTTCATGAAATGAACAAGGGAATTCTGACTTGCAACTCTGCCGGAAACTCTGGCGTTGTGGGAAGCATTACCAATGGTGTAGGCTAAAGGCCAAACGAAATGGACCTTTGCCGACTGCCGTCAATATCTCTGATTCCGACGTACCTCCTCCGGTATGCAGCCACATTTATCCCTAGGACTGCACTCATCGGTATCACTCGCAGACTAGGTGTGCCCATACATACTCCCATTCCATCAGGTTAGCATGTGCCCATACTCCCATCCATTGATCGCCATCAGAATGTGCATGCATACGATATGGATGGACGACCATTAAGGTGCGTTGTGGATCGCTTGAATTTTGAATTTAATTTATTAAAGGCATCTTCAGATTTGAATTTGAATCTTCGGCCAAGAGGAATTTTGAAAGTCCCGCCTAGGGCGCTCGATGAATACCAGGAAGCTGCGGTTTGTCTCTGCCTTGGCTCGAAGGACAGGGAGAACGAAGAGGAATTGGGGGCAATTATTTTGCAGGGATTAGCACGCGCGCCTTGGCTGAAACGTTGGGAGTGGAGTTTGAAACTCTCTTGACCATTTCAGAAGAATTCGTAATGGAAGCGTCTGCAACTAGTGGTATTGTAATGTGCTTCGACATTTTGCTTGCATTATGGTTAAATCTACATTGCATTTTCCGTTGTTTTATCAAGTCATCTAAATTACCCGTATTTAAATGTTAAATCTAAATTGCATTTTCCTTTTCAGGACCGTTTAGAGGAGTTCAATATCTTTCACTCCTTACAACAGAGAGAGTTAAAACATGTCTCCAAGATTATATTATATAGAATTCTTTACAGACAAATTCGGATTTGAGTTGTGTAATATTCAACTTAATTCCTCTGCAGATGGTGGAAAGATTCGGGTTTCTCTCAAATGACATTCACTCGGCATCGTCATTTTGAATTCTACACTTTGGCCTATTGCATTGCGATTGATCCCAAACATTCTGCATTCAGATTGGGCTTTGCCAAATTTGTTATCTTGGAAGAGTTCTGGACGAGCTCGAACTCTTCACAGCCGCAATTAAGAGGTGGTGATGATTTGTTTCCTAGATCATTTCATCTAATAAAAATAATAACGCATAATGATCAATCAATTAACTGTGTGCGTATAATGATCAGATGGGATCTGTCAGCCACAAAGTGTCTTCCAGAATATATGAAAGGGGTATATATTGTGTTTTACGAATGCTTTAATCAAATTCCTCGAAGGACTCAAGGCCGCGACACGCTCAGCGATGCTCGAAACACCGTATGGAAAATACTAACTCATAGATACACTTGCAGTTTAAAACATATTTCTCCCCTTTTGATAATGTTAGGTTTGCAATATATTGGAGTATCCAAGGCCCACGTTCACTTAATTTGCTTTTCCTATGCTGTGCAGTGGGAAGCCGTATTTGATGCATTTTGGGAAGAATCAAAGTGGATCTCCAGCTCTTGATGCGTTCACTTATCCCACTCTTCAAACGTTATATACCGACGTTTGAAGAGTATTTAGAAAATGGGAAGGTGATTTTTGGGTATCGAGCAGCCACACTGCAACCCATTCTCACGTTGGATGTTCCCCTTCCTAATCACATCCTAAAGGAGATTGATTTTCCATCGAGGTTCAATGACCTGGCAGCTTCCATCCTTCCACTACGGGGTGACGTGGGCCGCTACAAGGTGAGATGGCATCTTCCATCCTTCTATATCAAATCAAATGTAAAGCATTGCATTTAATTGATTTTAGGACTGGTTTTGTTTTGAATTTGGATTGCATGATATAGAATACATGGCATGGTTTTGAATTTGAATGGCATGATATTGAATACATAGCATGGTACGGTGAATGCAAGCAGAGAGGAGCCGAGGTGAAGAAGCTTCTTCTATATGGTGTTATATGAAAAACAATCCTAGAGCAACAGAGGAACAATCAGATCAACACCATGATAAAGGAGAAGATCAAGGAATTAAATTGGGAGTTTCTCAAACCACACAGCAATGTTCTCATCTCCTCCAAGAAACATGCTTTTGACATTCTGAGTTTTCTACCACCTCTACAAATACCGAGATGGCTTCAACATTGCCAACAATGAAACAAAGAATTTGGTGATGAGAACTGTCTTTGAACCTGTTCTTTTCTAACCCTCCCAAATGCAAATACACGTGAGAAGTATGTCATTTGTAAAGGCACATCTAGTGGCTATGAATGTCCTTGTGGAATTCCCTTGGTCATTTGTGTAAA
Source organism: Picea sitchensis (assembly GCA_010110895.2). Classification (NCBI taxonomy): domain Eukaryota; kingdom Viridiplantae; phylum Streptophyta; class Pinopsida; order Pinales; family Pinaceae; genus Picea; species Picea sitchensis. Next base: position 56,845 of record SNQJ01S0036470.1, read on the forward strand.
CCCTTGAGAATATTTGTGCATTGGATTTATTGGCTTTAGTGCAGATGGTTGGGAGGAATGATTCTTATCTCCTAATTCATTATCAATAATAAGTAAATATAAATTTTTTAAACAATTTCTCTACTTTTGAGATATTTCAGTTATTATTTAGTAAATGAAATGTAAGAGTTTATTGTGCATCAATTAAAGGCATTCTATGTTATTATTGAAATAAGATTATAGATGAATTCTTGTGTACTATTTTTTTGTGGTATGCAAAATATAAATGTTTTGATTGAAGAAAGACAATTGGGTATTGTTGTGCTGAATATTGCCTTATAAAACTATGGAATTCCTTCTTCTCTATGCATTCATATTTTTGGCATTGCTTTTATCAATGTGAAAATAAATAGCATTACAAGTCTAAATATAATTATGAGCCTACTATAACTCATATTAATGATCAATTGGGTTCAGAAGAATGGAAGAAGACTTGGAAGAGGAAGATGATGCTCTCCATATGTCCATATTTGTAATTAGGGAAGAGGTAATCGAGGCTTGGACAGGATCTAAAGCCTACAATGAAGTTTACGTGTTAGATAGTCCTCTATATTTGCAGCAAGATAAACCAAAGTTTGAGGGGTCCGATTTGTCAAAAAGAGAGGTATGAGTGTTAACTTCAAAAGGAATTGTGGTATATGGGATTGGGGCTTATTCGAGGGAAATGAATGTCACCATAATATCAATACGAATAAATTTGATCTTGAAATGAGGTCCATCCCATCACAATATTTCATTCCAATTCACTCATAATCATAGAAAGATGAACCAACATAGGGTTGTAATATTCTGGAGGGAGATGAAATAGTAGGCTCAGGGTTTGGCGAGTTGGCATGGGAATAATAGGCCAAAGGATATCTTATAATTAATTTTTCTAAAGGGAAATACCAAACCTCTGTTTTTCGAAAGCATAACCACAAATATAAGTTTGTTAAGAAATGAAAAGAGAAACTCAATTTTAGTGGCAAGGGAATATGTTGGGTTGGAAGACACACTGACCTTAATGATTTTCGATTAATTGGTCACTTAATGGGGAAATATGTTTAAAAAGAGGGCTAAAGAGGTGGATGGAACATAATTGGCTTCTCTAGATCATAAGGATGCAATAAGGGCATATCTAGAAAATCAAGCTTCTTTCTCTTCCCCAAAAGGTGAAGGAAAGTATCGTGAGTAGATTGGTGAAGATGGGACTTTGTCAGATGCTAGCAGGATGCCAAAAGAAAATATGAAAAAGTTGGGAAATATGAGGAAGTGGTAATAGCTATGAAAAAATGTGAATCTAATGCTTCCTCTCTATCCTTTTCAATAACCAATACTTCAAACAATAGTCGAGCTATAGTCTTATGTGATTCCCAATATTTGGAAAAATGGAGAGATACCCAAATAGTAAGCACTACCAATCCTAATTATTCTCCAATATGGAATTCATCCATTAGTAATGTCTCTTCCAATCTAATGGATTCATTTGATATCCCCTCTCTATTTTATATTAGGGAAGTTCTTAATATTACCTTCAATCCACATGTTGTCTCCTTATCTCAATATTATGAAGGTTTTGAAGTGGATTATGATTGGATAAAAAAACCTAGATAAAGCCTCAGTACCATAAGCCAAATTCCCAAAATGAAGACTAAAATGGATTAAATAAGGCTTGGATGAAGATACTGATAAAACCCATTTAGTAGGAAACAATTCCTTCCTCTTCGAAGCAAAAACAAAAGCCATTAATGAGGTTAAGGAAGTAAAGAAAATGATAATTAAAGGGGCCCTTAGAGGAAGGAAATCCCATGGATCCGTAAACCATGAATATTTTATCGCTCAATGTGAGAGGGGTAGGGGTTTCCTACAAAAAAATGTCTCTCAAAATATGTATTACCAAATTCAAACCCGATGTTATTCTTCTTCAATAAACAATGTCTAAGGAGAATAATGTTGAGGCTAATGTATCACCCTTATTGAAAAATTGGTCCTTTAGAACCCTGTACATTGAATGGAAATCTTGAGGGGGATCTTATCTTACCTTCAACAAATTTCTCACTCTTATAGTTTAGCCTAAGGTTTTTCCCATCCTCAATAAATCTGTGTATCAACTATTTAATGTGAAGTGAAAAAATATCAAAAGAAAAGACATGTAAGAAACCTTAGGTTTGATGTGCAAGTGTTATACATATGAATCCTTGGAAACACAAATGTTCCACCACAAACACAAAAATCAAGTCTTCTGGTTAAAAACTTTGTTGGGATTATCAAGTGTGATTTTTTTGTTATAGGATGTTCACAATCATTAAAGCACAACCAAATTGTTATTAATGTTATTTCTGTAGGATAAATACCCTGGACAAAACTTATGATGGTTTAAGAAAGAAAAAAAACTAGGTAGAACAAGGAAATCCTAACTATACAAGACAAGAATAATAAACTGGCAACCGTGACCAAAGTCAATTCTAGAATCCCTAAAAGAGACAAAGTTGTTTATTAAAAAACAAGATTAGAATCATAATATGAAAAGTAAAAATAAAATAAAAAAATTAAACTCAAAATGAACACAAGAAAATTATTATTCCAAGAAAATTACCCTACTCAAAATCTTGATAAGAGACATGCCATCGCATGAAAAAAAGGGTAAAAAAATTGTAAGATGTTCTAAAAGTAAAACCAAATTTCAAACCTGATGTAGCCTCATTATTCAGTCGATTCTAACAACTAACTTATACGTTTACTTTTCAATTATTTATAAACATCTCAAATAATATTTCTGAAGGTGAAAACCGGTGTGTATATCTAAGTGTGTAGCCCTCGGGGGATTGTCAAAGTCCGATATGACCAGCATTTTGAAACCCTGTGCTACGCTAAAATGGAGTTAAACCTTTTGGGCTTCACAATTTCGGAGGTCCGGGACATCGACATGTTGGAACCTCACAACATTCAAATCTTGTCAAAGGGAACCTATCGAAATGGTGACCAGACGGTTGACCGACAACTGGCGGTTTCCTATCCATTGTCGTGGGATCTGCTTTATCATTAAACCATGACCATCTTTTCAGTCGCGAAGTAACACGAGCCATAGATATAAGGATCTTTGGGATCTTTCCTAACCGTTGGATATATGTTACTGTCATATTCAATATTGAATCACTCCATGAGTAAAAAGGCATTAAATGGTTAGAACTCTTGAATGTTGAAGTCGCGAAGTAACGTGAGACGTATATCTAACGATCCTTCGGGATCTCTCTCAACCATTAGATCGCTCCTAGTGGAAGGATAGGGAAAGCGATAATGTTGAACGACAACAAGCAGCCATATCCCTTTATGACCTTTCTAGTAGGTAACCCATTGGGACTTAAATGGGCTAAGACCTATAAGGGACGTGAGGTCACGAAATCTCAAAGTGGTGAAATATAACCAACCATCAGATCAAGGGGAGGTATTCAAAGACATTGTGGACCATTGATTGAAGGTTCGTTGGGAACCTTCCTTGATCGTCCAATCAGCTAGTGGGAGAAAATTTAAACACTTCGTCGAAGTCTTACTTTGGGAGTACAAAAATTCAGAACTCTGAGACTCTGGAACTACGGGAGATGCGAGGATATAGGATGGCATGTTAGGCATCGAAGCACCGAAGTACCGAAGTGTTGAAATACTTATGTGTGCTAACCAACCTCGGTTGGGCACGACATGTACATCATGATGATATGGAGTGTTTCAGTAGTTCCACTTGGCGTTGTGGGATTGGTCACAAATTAAGTGTGGGACCCCCTCTTATCAAGTCTAAACTATGCGATAAGTGTGAATAACCTCATTTGTCAGATATAATGGTGGATTGAGATCTGGAACTAGGCCCTTTGGAACTATGGCCTCTGGAACTATGACCCATGGAACTACTCCTTCTGGAACTATGACCTATAGAACTACACCCTCTGGAACTATGACCTCTAGAACTATCACCTCTGAAGCTACACCCTCTGGAAATATGACCTTTGGAACTATGACCTATGGAATTGTGACCTCTGGAATTGTGACCTTTGGAACTATGACCTCTTGAACTAAGCCCTATGGAATTATGACCTTTGGAACTTTGACCTATGGGACTACGCCCTCCAGAACTATGACCTCTGGATCTATGACCTCTAGAACTACACCCTCTAGAACTGACCTCTGGAACTATGACCTTTGGAACTATGACCTATGGAAGTATGACCTGTGGAATGGTGACCTGTGGAACTATGACCTATGGAATTGCGCCCTCTGGAACTATGACCTATGGAACTATGACTTGTGGAACTATGCCTTTTGGAACTATGATCTCTAGAACTAGGCCCTCTCGAACTATGACCTCTAGAACTATGACCTCTAGAACTACGCCCTCTAGAACTATTCCCTCTAGAACTATGACCTCTTCAACTATGCCCTCCAGAACTACGACCTCTGTAACTTTGACCTGTGAAACTACGCCCTCCAAAACTATGACCTCTGGAACTATGACCTATAGAACTACGCCCTTTGTAACTACGCCCTCTAGAACTATGACCTCTGGAACTACGCCCATGTAAAACTATGACCTATGGAACTGTGACTTGTTGAACTACACCCTCTCGAACTATGACTTGTGGAACTACGTCCTATGGAACTACGCCCTCTGGAACTACGCCCTCTGGAAATATGACCTATGGAACTACGACCTCTGGAACTATGACTTGTGGAACTACGCCCTCTAGAACTATGACCTTTGGAACTATGACCTCTAGAACTATGCCCTGTAGAACTATGACCTATGGTATGGTGACCTGTGGAACTATGACCTATGGAACTACGCTCTCTGGAACTATGACTTGTGGAACTTTGACCTGTGGAACTACACCCTCTGGAACTATGCCCTCTAGAGCTATGACCCGTGGAACTATGCCCTCTGAAACTATGACCTATGGAACTACGCCCTATGCAACTACGCCCTCTAGAACTATGACATGTGGAACTGCGCCCTCTGGAACTACGCCCTCTAGAACTATGACCTCTGGAACTACGACCTATAGAACTATGACCTCTGGAACTATGACCTATGGAACTACGCTCTCTGGAACTATGACCTATGGAACGATGCCATCTGGAACTATGACCTATGGAACTACGCCCTCTCTAACTACACCCTCTAGAAATATGACCTCTGGAACTATGACCTCTAGAACTATGACCTGTGGAACTATGCCCTCTGGGACTATGACCTGTGGATCTACGCCCTCTGAAACTACGCCCTATAGAACTACGACCTGTGTAACTACGCCCTATGGAACTATGCCCTCTGGAACTGTGACCTCTGGAACTACGCTCTGTGGAACCGTGACCTCTGGAACTATGAGTCGTGGAACTACAGCCTCTAGAACTATGACCTTTGGAACTATGACCTATAAAATTGTGACCTATGGAACTACACCCTCTGAAACTATGACCTCTGGAACTATGATCTCTTGAAGTATGGTCTCTAGAACTACGACCTCTGGAACTACACCCTCTAGAACTATGACCTTTGGAACTACGCCCTCTGGAACCATGACATGTGGAACTATGACCTCTAGAACTAGGCCCTCTGGAACTACGACCTCTTAAACAATGCCCTATGGAACTTTGACCTCTGGAACTACACCCTCTAAAACTATTCCCTATAGAACTATGAACTTTGGAACTACGCCCTCTGGAACTATGACCTCTAGAACTACACCTATGTAGAACTATGACCTGTGGAACAATGACCTATTGAACTACGCCCTTTGGAACTATGACCTGTGGAACTACGCCCTCTAGAGATACGCCATGTGGAACAACGCCCTCTGGAACTATGACCATTGGAACTATGACCTATGGAACTGTGACTTGTGGAACTACGCCCTCTAGAACTATGACCTTTGGAACTATGAACTCTAGAACTATGTCATGTAGAACTATGTCATGTAGAACTATGACCTATGGAACTATGACTTATGGAACTATGACCTGTGGAACTATGCCCTCTGGAAGTATGACCTATGGAACTTTGACCTGTGGAACTACGCCCTCTGGAACTATGCCCTCTGAAAATATAACCTGTGGAACTACGCCCTCTGGAACTATGACCTATGGAACTATGCCCTCTGGAACTACGCCCTCTAGAACTACGACCCGTGGAACTACGCCCTCTTGAACTATGCCCTTTAGAACTATGCCCTCTTGAACTATGCCCTTTGGAACTATGCCCTTTGGAACTAGTTCCAGAGGGCATAGTTCCACAAGTCACATTTCCACAGGTCATAGTTCCAAAGTTCATAGTTCTAGAGGGCGTAGTTCCAAAGGGCATAGTTCCACAGGTCATAGTTCCTGAGGGCCTAGTTCCACAGGTTAAAGTTCCACAGGTCACAGTTCCAAAGGGCGTAGTTCTAGAGGTCACAGTTCTAGAGGTCATAGTTCTAGGTGGCGTAGTTCCATAGGTCATAGTTCTAGAGGGCATAGTTCCATAGGGCATAGTTCCAGAGGAAATAGATCCAAATTTAACTGAGTTTGAACATTGTTCAGAGAAAACTGTAATTTTGCAGTAGTAGTAGAAGCATTGGAAAATGTTGAGAAAACCATTTCTCCAGTCTGCCTATGTAAATCCATCTGATCGGATGGATGTACATATCTGGTGTTAAACTCAAATGCTGCCCTCTTGTAATCAGTAAATTCCTTTGGATGGGGCACTCTTGCCTGCAAAAATTCCATGTGCATTCTGCCTTTCTCTGTATCAAAAGATGATAGCAATCTCTGTTGTGTTGTGGATGTTTTCTTCCAAAACTGAGCATAGGTGTTGTTGGTTAGCATCTGATTTTTCTTCTTGATCATATCATATTTCTCAAAAATACTCAACTTTGCACCCCCTTGATTTGGTTGGTTGATTAGAGAGGTGTCAGTCTGCTTCTTGGATGAAGAGTTAGACATGCTCTGTTGGTCATGTTTGAACTTGGCCATGTTTGAACTGTATGGATCAATAAATTATTATTCCATGGGGATTTTTCTATTTTCTTTTATGCCCTCTTTTATTCTTCTCATTTTTTCATTTTTCTTTTTCTTTCTTTTCTTTTTTTTCCTTTTGTTTTTCTTTTAATTTCCAAATCATTTGCAGGATGAAACATTATTTGCAATCCAAAAAACAGTGAAGGGATAAAATTTCAGTCACCAGTTGATCCTATGAATTATAGGGTTATAACAGTTCCACGGGTCATAGTTCTAGAGGGCATAGTTCCATAGGTCATAGTTTTATAGGGCATAGATCCAGAGGTCATAGTTCCAGAGGGCATATTTCCAGAGGGAATAGTTCCACATGTCATATTTCGAGAGGGCGTAGTTACAAAGGGCATAGTTCCAGAGGGCGTAGTTCCACAGGTCATAGTTCCAGAGGGTGTAGTTCCACGAGTCAAAGTTCCATAGGTCATAGTTCTAGAAGGGAGTAGTTCCATAGGTCATAGTTCCACAGGTTACAGTTCCATAGGTCATAGTTGTACAGGGCGTAGTTCTATAGGTCATAGTTCCAGAGGTCATAGTTCCAGAGGGCGTACTTCCACAAGTCCCAGTTCCATAGGTCGTAGTTCCAGAGGTCATAGTTCCAGAGGGCATAGTTCCATAGGGTGTAGTTCCAGAGGGCATAGTTCCACAGGTCATAGTTCCAAAGGTCATAGTCCAACAGGTCATAATTCTACAGGTCATAGTTCTACATGGGCGTAGTTCCATAGGTCATAGTTCCAGAGGGCGTAGTTCCATAGATCATAGTTCGAGAGGTCATAGTTATGGAGGGCGTAGTTCCAGAGGTCAAAGTTCCAAAGGTCATAGTTCCGGAGGACATAGTTCCATAGGTCATAGTTCCATAGGGTGTAGTTCCACAGGTCATAGTTCCAGGGCTTGTAGTTCCAGAGGTCATAGTTCCAGAGGTAGTTCTAGAGAGCATAGTTCAAGAGGTCATAGTTCCCGAGGTTATAGTTCTAGAGGGCGTACTTCCATAGGTAATAGTTTTACAGGTCATAGTTCTAAAGGACTTGGCCATGTATGAACTGTATGGATCAAGTCATTATTATTGCATGGGGCTTTTTCCAGTTTCTTTTATGCCCTCTTTTATTATTTTTCGCATTTTTTCATTTTTCTTTTTGTTTCTTTTCTTTTCTTTTTCTTTTGTTTTTATTTTTCTTTGCAAATCATTTGTAGGATGAAACATGATTTGCAATCCAAAAAACACTAAAGGGATAAAATTTCAGTCACCAGTTGATCCTATGAATTATATGGTTATAACAATTCCACAGATCATAGTTCTAGAGGGCGTAGTTCCATAGGTCATAGTTCTATAGGGCATAGATCCAAAGGTCATAGTTCCAGAGGACGTAGTTTCAGAGGGAGTAGTTCCATAGGTCATAGTTCGAGAGGGCATAGTTCGAGAGGGCGTAGTTCCACAGATCATATTTCTAGAGGGCGTAGTTCCATAGGTCATAGTTTCGGAGGGCATAGTTCGAGAGGGCGTAGTTCCACAGGCCAAGGTTCCACAGGTCATAGTTCCACAGGGTGTATTTCCACTCGTCATAGTTCCACAGGTCACAGTTCCATAGGTCATAGTTGTACATGGCGTAGTTCTAGGGGTCATAGTTCCAGAGGTCATAGTTCCAGAGGGTGTAGTTCCACAAGTCACAGTTCCAGAGGTCATAGTTCCATAGGTCATAGTTCGAAAGGGCATAGCTCCACAAGTCATAGTTACAGAGAGATTAGTTCAACAGGTCAAAGTTCCACAGGTCATAGTTCTACATGGGCGTAGTTCTAGAGGTCATAGTTCCTGAGGGTGTAGCTCTAGAGGGCATAGTTCTAGAGGTCATAGTTCCAGAGGTCATAGTTCTAGAGGGCGTAGTTCTAGAGGTCAAATTTCCAGAGGTCATCGTTCTGGAGGGCGTAGTTCAGGAGGTCATAGTTCCATAGGGCATGACCTGTGGAGCTATGACCTGTGGAACTCCTCCCTCTAGAACTATGACCTTTGGAGCTATGCCCTATGGAACTATGACCTGTGGAAGTACGCCCTCTGGAACTATGATCTATAGAACTACGCCCTCTAGAACTATGACCTGTAGAATTACACCCTCTAGAACTATGCCCTTTGGAACTATGACCTCTGAAACTATGACATGTGGAACTGTGACGTGTGGAACTATGCCCTCTAGAACTATGACCTCTAGAACTACACCCTATAGAAACATGACCTGTGGAACTATGACCTCTGGAACAACGCCCTTTGGAACTATGACCTCTAGAACTATGACATGTGGAACTATGCCCTCTGGAACTATAACATATAGAACTATGACCTCTGGAACTATGCCCTCTGATACTACGCCCTCATAGTTACAAAGGGCGTAGATCCACAAGTCACAGTTCGAGAGGGCGTAGTTCCATAGGTCATAGTTCCAGAGGGCGTAGTTCAACAGGTCATAGTTCCACAAGTTATAGTTCTACACGGGCTTAGTTCTAGAGGTTATAATTCCAGAGGGCATAGTTCTAGAGGTCATAGTTCCATAGGTCATAGTTCTATAGTTGGTAGTTCCAGAGGTCATAGTTCAAGAGGGCGTAGTTCGACAGGTTATATTTCTAGACGGCGTAGCTGCAGAGGGCATAGCTCCACAGGTCATAGTTTCAGAGGGCGTAGTTCCACATGTCATAGTTCTAGAGGGCATAGTTCTAGAGGTCATAGTTCCAGAGGGCATAGTTCCATAGGGTGTAGTTCCACAAGACATAGTTCTAGAGGGCATAGTTCCATGGGTCATAGTTCCAGAGGGCGTAGTTTCACAGGTCATAGTTCTAGAGGGCGTAGTTATGCAGGTCATAGTTTGATAGGTCATAGTTCTATAGGGCATAGTTCTGGAGGTCATAGATCGAGAGGGCATAGTTCTAGAGGGTGTAGTTCCACAGGTCATAGTTTTAGAGGGCGTAGTTCCATAGGTCATAGTTCCATAGGGCATAGTTCTACAGGTCATAGTTCCAGAGGGCATAGTTCTAAAGGGCATAGTTCCACAGGTCAAAGTTCCACAGGTCATAGTTCCAGATGGTGTAGTTCCACAAGTCATAGTTTGACAAGTTACAGTTACATAGGTCATAGTTCTACACGACGTAGTTCTAGAGTTTATAGTTCCAGAGGTCATAGCTTCAAAGGGCGTAGTTCCACAAGTCAGAGTTCCAGAGGTCGTAGTTCCAAAGGTCATAGTTCCAGAGGGCATTGTTCCACATGGCGTAGTTGTAGAGGGTGTAGTTCCACAAGTCATAGTTCCAGAGGGCGTAGTTCAACAGGTCACTGTTCCAAAGGTCATAGTTCTACATGGGCGTAGTTCCAGAGGTCATAGTTCTAGAGGGAGTAGTTCTAGAGGGCATCGCTCCAAAGGTCATAGTTCTGGAGGGCATAGTTCCAGAGGTCAAAGTTCCAAAGGGCCTACTAGTTTAACAGGTCATAGTTCCAAAGGGCGTAGTTCGAGAGGGCATAGTTCCATAGGTCACAGATCCATAGCGGGTAGTTCCACAGGTCATAGTTCTAGAGGGTCTAGTTAAAGAGGTCATTTTTCCATAGGTAGCTCTAGAGACCATACTTCAAGAGATCATAATTCCAGAGGTCATAGTTCTGGAGGACGTAGTTCCAAAGGTCACAATTTAATAGGTCATAGTTCCATAGGGTGTAGTTCCACGAGTCATAGTTTCATAGGTCATAGTTACAGAGAGCGTAGTTCCAGAGGTCACAGTTCTAGAGGTCACAGTTCCAGAGGTCATAGTTCCAGAGGGTGTTGCTCCAGAGGGCGTAGTTCCACAGGTCATAGTTCTATAGGGCGTAGTTCCAGAGGGAGTACTTCCACAGATCATAGTTCTAGAGGGCGTAGTTCCACAGGTCATAGTTCTAGAGGGCATAGTTCCACAGGTCATAGTTCCAGAGGGCATAGTTCCACAGGTCATAGTTCTAGAGGGCATAGTTCCAAAGCGCGTAGTTCGACAAGTCATAGTTCTAGATGGCATAGTTCCATAGGTCATAGGTCCAGAGGGCGTAGTTCCATAGGTCATAGTTCCACAGGTCATAGTTCTATAGGGCGTAGTTCTAGAGGTCATAGTTCCAGAGGGCATAGTTCCAGAGGCTATAGTTCCACAGGTCATAGTTCTAGAGGGCATAGTTCCAGAGGGCGTAGTTCTAGAGGACATAGTTCCAGAGGTCATAGTTCTAGAGGGAATAGTTCCACTATTCATAGTTCGAGAGGGCATAGTTCCATAGGGCATAGTTCCATAGGTCAAAGTTCCACAGGTCATAGTTCCAAAGGATGTAGTTCCACAGGTCATAGTTCCACAGGTCACTGTACCACAGGTCATAGTTCTATAGGGCATAGTTTTAGAGGTCATAGTTCCAGAGATCATAGTTCCAGAGGGCGTAGTTCCACAAGTCACAGTTCCAGAGGTCATAATTCCAGAGCTCATAGTTCCAGGGGGTGTAGTTCTAGAGGGCACAGTTTCAGAGGGCGTAATTCCATAGGTCATAGTTCGAGAGGGAGTAGTTCAACAAGTCACAGTTCCATAGGTCATAGTTATACATGGGCGTAGTTCCAGAGGTCATAGTTCCAGAGGGCGTAGTTCCAGAAGTCATAGTTCTGGAGGGTGTAGTTTCAGAGGTCATATTTCCAGAGTTCGTAGTTCCGGAGGGCGTAGTTCAAGAGGTCACAGTTCCAGAGGGCATAGGTCCAGAGGGTGTAGTTCCACAAGTCATATTTCCAGAGAGTGTAGTTACAGAGGGTGTAGTTCCAGACGTCATAGTTCTAGAGGTCATAGTTCTAGAGGGCATAGTTCCAAAGGTCATAGTTCCAAAAGGCATAGTTTCAGAAGTCATAGTTCCATAGGTCATAGTTCCACAGGGCGTAGTTCCATAGGTCATAGTTCCAGAGGGTGTAGTTCCATATGTCATAGTTCCACAGGTCACAGTTCCACAGGTCATACTTCCATAGGTCATAGCTCCAAAGGTCATAGTTCCAAATGTCAGTTCTAGACGGTGTAGTTCCAAAGGTCATAGATCTAGAGGTCATAGTTTTGGAGGGTGTAGTCCCACAGGTCAAAGTTCCATAGGTCATAGTTCCAGAGGGCTTAGTTCAAGAGGTCATAGTTCCACAGGTCACAGTTCCATAGGTCACAGTTCCACAGGTCATAGTTCCAAAGGTCATAGTTCCATAGGGTGTAGCTGCAGAGGTCATAGTTCTAGAGGTCATAGTTCCAGAGGGTGTAGTTCCATAGGTTATAGTTTCAAAGTGCGTAGTTCCACAGGTCATAGTTCCAGAGGTCATAGTTCCAGAGGTCATAGTTCTAGAGGTCATAGCTCCAAAGGGCATATTTTCAGGGCTCAATCCACCATTATATCTGAAAAATGAGGTTATTCGTACTTATCACATAGTTTAGACTTGACAAGAGGGGGGGTCCCACACTTAATTTAAGACCAATCCCACGATGCCACTTGGAACTACTGAGACACTCCACATCATCATGTTGTACGTGCCCTACCCAACCAAGGTTGGACACCACACATAAGTATTTCAACACTTCGACACTTTGGTGCTTCAACGTTTAACATACTATCCTATATCCTCACATCTCTCGGAGTTCCAGAGTCTCAGAGTTTTGAAGTTTTGTACTCCCAAAGTAAGACTTTGACGAAGTGTCTAAATTTTCTCCCACTAGTTCATTAGACGACCAAGGAAGGTTCCCAACAAACCTTCAATAAATGGTCCACAATGTCTTTGAATACCTCCCCTTGATTTGATGGTTGGTGATATTTCACCGCTTCGAGATTTCGTGACCTCATGTCCCTTATAGGTATTATCCCATTTAAGTCCCAAAGGGTTACCTACAAGAAAGGTCATAAAGGGATATGATTGCTTGTTGTCGTTCAACATTATCGCCGACCCTATCCTTCCACTAGGAATGATCTAATGGTTGAGAGAGATCCCAAAGTATCCTTAGATATATGGCTCGCGTTACTTCGCGACTTCAACATTCGAGAGTTCTGACCATTTAATGCCTTTTTACTGACGGAGTGATTCAATGTTGAATATGAAAGTAACATATATCCGATGGTCAGGAAAGATCTTAAAGATCCTTATATCTATGGATCGTGTTACTTTGTGACTGAAAATATGGTCATGGTTTAATGATAAAATGGATCCCACGACAACAGATAGGAAACTGCCAGTTGTCGGTCAACCATCTGGTCACCATTTCGACAGGTTACCTTCAACAAGATTTGAATGTTGTGAGATTCCAACATCTCGAAGTCCCAGACCTCCGAAATTGCGAAGCCCAAAAGGTTTAAATCCTTTTTAGCGTAGCACAGGGTTCCAGAATCCTGTTCATATGGGACTTTGACAAGCCCCTGAGGGATACACACTCAGATCTACACACTGGTTTTCACCTTCAGAAATATTATTTGAGATGTTTATAAATAATTGAAAAGTAAACGTATAAGTTAGTTGTTAGAATAGGCTAAATAATGAAGCTACATTAGGTTTGAAATTTGGTTTTACTTTTAGAACATCTTACAATTTTTTTACCCTTTTTTGCATACGATGGCATGTCTCTTATCAAGATTTTGAGTAGGGTAATTTTCTTGGAATAATAATTTTCTTGTGTTCATTTTGAGTTTAATTTTTTTATTTTATTTTTACTTTTCATATTA